>PVJI01000604.1:0-37098 GCA_004026765.1 Micronycteris hirsuta
ATTGAAAGCTCAGTTGAAAAACTAATGAAGGAGAACTTCCCCAATCTGGTAAAGGAAATAGACTTTTAGGAAGTCCAGGAAGCTCAGAGAGTCCCAAAGAAGTTGGACCCAAGGAAGCACACACCAAGGCACATCATAATTACATCACCCAAGCTTAAAGATAAGGGGAGAATCTTAAAAGCAGCAAGAGAAAAGGAGATAGTTACCTACAAAGAAGTCCCCATAGGACTATGAGCTGATTTCTCCAAAGAAACCTTGCAGGCAAGAAGGGGCTGGAAAGAAGTATTCCAAGTCATGAAAGGCAAGGACCTATATCCAAGATGACTCTATCCAGCAAAGCTGTCATTTAGAATGGAAGGGCAGATAAAGTGCTTCCCAGATAAGGTCAAGTTAAAGGAGTTCATTACCACGAAGCCCTTATTATAGGGAACAGTTTCACATGGTGTAGGAAATGTAGCCCAGCTCCCACTGAGAGAGGCCAGTGTGGATGAGAGGTTCAGCACACAGGCCTCACGTCCACAGACAGATTTTCCCATGGGAAATCAGGCCTGCATTGTACCTAGGCCACTATGAGGCTTGCTTTTGCTAAAACTCCCTCACCCTGAGTTGAGGCAGTGAGGGCTTACTGCAACTTCCTAAAATCTGAGCTAAGCCTCCCAAGTATGGAATGTAACCAGTCCAACCACTTTTCCCTTTACATTTGCAAATATCCTTCTTCTTTGATGTATTTAGCAACATCCTCTCCTTTGTTGTCTGTAAAAGGTGACCACCTAATTCGAACCTGTGCATAGTAAAGGAAGACCATCCTGATGTAATATACCCAGAAAAACAATAAAGGGCCTGTCCAGGTGAGGTCGAAGCCCTCTCTCTCACTTAGAGAGCGGCTGTGCCGTCCCTTTTCTCCACAGGATTTCTGTAGTCTGTGTGCATTCATTCGCCGCAGCAACCACAACACAGACTCCGTGCGGGCCAGGGGTCCGCATCTCCTTATGATATGAAATGTTAAAGGGACTTACCTAAGAAAAGATGATCAAAAATGTGAACAGTAAAATGACAACAAAACCCACAAGTATCAACAACTGAACCTAAAAAACAAAAATAAAAACTAAGCAAACAACTAGAGCAGGAACAGAATCACAGAAATGGAGATCACATGGAAGGTTATCAGCAGGGAGGGGGAGGAGGGAGAATTGCAGAAAAAGGTACAGGGAATCAGGGAATAAAGCATAAATGGTACAAAGTAGATGGGACAGTTAAGAGTAGTTTAGGAAATGGAGAAGCAAAAACTTCTATGTATGACCATGGACATGAACTAAGGGAGAGGAGAATGCTGGTGGGAGAGGGGGTGGAGCAGGGGGAAACGTGGGACAACTGTAATAGCATAAAATATATGTTATTTTATGTCAATGTATGTCAAATATGTCAATAAAATATATTTAAAAAATAAATATTTGATAAAAATAATTTATAGTTTTAATTTGAACATTTCACCTAAAATATATGGTATACTTGAGTGTGATACTGTTATGGAATGACATGCTGATGATTTTGTAATAAAAAAGGGGTGTTATATTGTGTTGGACTCTGTATTTTAGGTTTACACTGTCAAACCTAAAAATTAAAGTTAGAATCCACCTTGCTTTTTTGTAAATTATATATGAAATACATATATTAAAGGGAGACTAATATATAACAGATCAGTGATGAGAATTTTATTTATTGTAGATTTAATATTTCTACCAGAAAAAATAAATTCTCTGTTGATTCATTGAGATACACACACACACACACTATATCCTGAGGTAGTTATATCTCAGAGATGAATTAAGGGCAGCATGGGCCAAAATAAGAAAAGTGGAGTGCCTGCTTTTTCTCCTGATCTCATTAACAATTGCATCTTCTTATCTAACTGCTGTTTGAAAGGGTAAGGCGATCATGGTCCGTTTAATTTGCATACAGAGGAGAGTTTGGGTGTGGTTTGGATGTTTGAAGTGGAAGGTTCACGTAGCCAATAAGCTTCACTGTTGTGTGGCATTGTCATCTCAGGACCCTTACCCAGAGTTGAAGGCAAACAGGGCCAGTCCTGGAAAAAAAATGATCAAGTAAGAAAATAGAAAATCATGGGGGACCTTTGAGGACTAGTGTGACCTGCAAAGTTGATGAATTTTCTCAATTAGCTTCAGATTCCACTTTTTATTCTGTTATAGGCTCCATAGTCTGACTGGAAATGGAATTTGCCAAAAGGTCCTATTAAGCTTGGGTTAGGGGAGAACTAGAAGTTTCCTTTTCCCACCAGTTCTTTGCCTTAATCTTCTGATTGATTCTTCATTTTAGTCCAAGCCACAAAGAATTTGTAAACCATGAGTTTCACACTGCTATGCACACGGAACTCACATTTATCATTTTCCCCACAGATCCATGTGTGAAAGATTTTGTCCACCCAACAAACTGCACTTAATTAACAAACTTTTCAGTAGTAAAGGTAAAATATATCTTTAATGCTAGACAGAATTCTTTGGATCTTGGACCTTTGGTCTGTTGGGTTTTTGGTCAGGCTTTTGAGCAAACTTAAATACGTAAGGGGGAAGTGGCTGAAGAGGACCCACAGCACTCAGTACTCTGCGGCTGAAAAAATTTTGTCTATATATTATTACATAAGCATATGTTTTATCTTTTCTAAAATGAATGACAAGTTATTTTTGTATTCTTATTTTTACACTTTAAATAAGTGCCTCTTTGGACAAAGACCAAGGATGGCCTGCAAACTTTATATGTCAGCAACACAAGTTTCTGTATAAATGGAGCTAAGACATTCTTGGAAAAGTAAATTTTAGTTAATTTTTAGGCCCATGTTTGACAAATTTATAAATCACTTTAAAACAAAGTTTAAAACACAAACTTCCTGAAAGACTTGTTTAATTCCAGTAGAAATTTGGAGGCATTTCATAAATACGCCCGTGCTCAATCCTAAAACCTCGGGTGTTCACCCTCTGGCATAAACACGTTCCAGTGAGATGTCTGTCTGACTTGACTAACTCTCTAACCTTAGCAGATACTAAATTAAATATCTTCCATTTCCAAAGGTTATTACATAAAAAATTTGAATCTTTCCTTAATTGTACTGTATTTAAATAACAGATCTTTTAGAGTATACTAGTTACTATTTTTAAAAATGGTTAGGGGCATTATTACCATAAATAACTTCACTTTGACAAATGGAAGTCAGTAGACCAAAGGTTAATATTAGTGTTGCCCTCCCTCCGAAAGTGTAGCATTTAGCAATGGTGAGAATTGATTTAACTTAAAAAGGCTAGTATTCCTTAAATTCTTTTATTATATATGTCACAATGATGTGCCAATGACATTCATAGAAATGATTGCTTCTATACTCTGTGTTAAAGAACTCTGAAAAGGTTCTAAGAATCATAACACAATGACAAATGTCAGGCAGGGATAGAATTTTAATCACCAGTAAAAATTATTTTCAGTGTTTTACCACAAAGAAGATACTACATTTTAGCTATTTAGTTTATTGTTGGTGTATTATACTGGGTGTTTATATTAAATGTGCATGTACCTATATAAAGCCTTAAACAGAATTTTGACCTAGGAAACTATTTTTTGACCATCAATTTTAACATTTAGGAAGGAAGTCTCTTCAAAAAATATTGAAAATAAGGTCTCTTTAAAGAATACTGAAAATAGAGTGTCTTCAAAGAGTATTGAAAATAAAGATACAGAAGCAAATCTACAATCTAAGCTATGGTCATCTTCGTTCTTAAAAGAAAACACAGGTAATAACTCCTGTTTTGGGTTTTTTTTGTTTGTTTGTTTGTTTAATTGTTGCTTCCAATTCAGCCTTCTTTCACCAGGGCCTTTGGGGTTTTTAACAACCGTAGATCTGGAGAAGATCATGGGAATCAGTACTTTTTCTAATTCATGTACCAGATGATTCTGATATGCAGTCAAGTGTAGGACCCGTGGGGGAAAAATTACATGAAATGATAATAATAGAGCATTAAATTTTAGAATGAATTAAAATACCTAGTGAAAGTATTAACAAGTTCCATTCATTCAACAGCAGTTTATTGAGTGCCAGGTACTGGATGCAATAGTTAGCAAATAGGCAAGGTCCTTGCCCTCATGAAGTTTACATTCTAGGGAGATATACAACCAACTAGTATAAATAAATAAACAAAATAAATGTAAAATTTACATGTATTTTAAACAATATAAAATAAATGCAAACAAAAAAGCAATACAATATAGGTTGTGATGAGTGTTACAATGTTAGTAAATGGCACCTGGGAGAGGACTGCCTCAGATCTAGGCACCAGGAAATCTCTCCCGAAGCTGTGTGTTTGTGAACTAGCAGTTTCTGTGACATCACGTACAGCCCTTGCCCCGATGACCTCAGTGTGGTGAGCCAGTGAGCAGGCTGGGTCCACACTGGAAGATCAGGGTGAGCGGCTGGGAGCTGATGGAGACTGCACAGGAAACAGAAGCAGGTGGATGGCTCACCCAGCCCAGCCACCCTACTCTGGGAAGGACTTGGTATCCCTTTTCAGGGTAGCAGGTTTTCTTTTCTTTTTAGAATCATGAATTTGCTTTAGGGTCAAGAGTTTTACCAATTTTTTAATTTTTTTGGTCTGCAGTCTCTTAACATTGTTTTCTCTAGAGCTCTCTCGGATTTGCTCATTTTCTTCTAACCCAGGTGTTTCTACATTATTTAGAGTAGCTCCTGGCCACACTCCCATTAAAGAAGGCACCTCACAAAACTTCCCTGATCTGCGAAATCTTACAAGAAAAGGATGGTGTAGCACAAGTTAGTTTCAAACTGAGAGAGATCCATAGGGCCAAAGGAGTCCTGTAAGCTCATTCAGTAGTGTTTCCCAAAGAGATAAGTTTAGGAAACATGTAGTAAACTTTTTAAAGGATTACTTTAATAGTAGTATATTTTGATATGTAGAAAAAAATAATATCAGATGTGGTGAAGAATATGGACTCTGGAGCCAAATTGACTCCCAGATATACCACTTAATTAGCATGTGAAGTTGGGCAGGTTATAACCTCTGTCCCTCCGTTTCTTCTATGAATGGGATAAAAGCAAAACACCTCCCTGGGATGTTGAGAGAATTAAATGAATTAATATATATAGTGTTCAGAAGAGTAATGGCATTTAATACATTGTGATTATTATATGTTATTTTTATTTATCAGTTTCATGGAGAATGGTATTTATGATCTGATAAAATTTATGTTAAAAGTAGATTCAAAGAAAAATATTAATTAGTATAGGTAGTACTCATGGCAAAATGGATGAAGAAGGCATAAGAATTACTGAAGTTTGGAAAATGTTCTAATAGGTTGTAGCATGGAGATATACCTCTTAAATATTTCTCTATCACTTCCTCTCCACTCTGTTTTGCCATTGCCCTATCATCTCTCTCACTTGGATATTTAAAAGAGAACTATAATCTCTCCCCTTACTCTTTTTTTTTGTCTACCCTCAAATATACTTTTTACCCTGCTATCCAGGTTTTTCTTGAGAAATGCAAATGATCATCAGAGTGCAGCATCAAAGTGCTGTAGTCCACACATATCCTTGCTTCTGCATTGGCTCACGCTGTCCCCTCTCTGGAAAAACTGACCCACTCAGACTGGACAGCTCCTGGCCACTCCGCAGACTGGGACGCGGCCCTCCTTTGCTCTCCTATTTACCTAGGACACATCTTCATCACTGCTCTTCCATACTGTTTTATAATTATCCATTATGTTTATGACTCCCCAGTTAGAGTCTTTGCAAGTACTCTGAGATCAACGACTATTCGTTTTTGTTTTCCTGGGACTCAGCATAGTGCTAGGTACTGAATGGGTAGCCAGTCAGTGTTGCTTAACTTTTCTTTTTCAGTTATCTATGTTTAGTCATAGATTCTGTGACTTGACATTAAGGAAAATCATTAATAATGTTATATTTACAATACTCCACATGTATTTCTTCCTAGTTTGCATGTGTCTGTATTGAGAGAGAAAGAACTTTATTCTCAAGTGTTCAAGAGTGACATAAGGATTATTTGCTTCTTGGCCTCTCCACTCTTTCGCTCACTAAGCTCTTTACTTTATATTTACCTTCCTATAAGAACAATTCAGAAAATATATTTCTGGAGATACAGAAGCATTAATTTCTTTTTTTTTCCCTTGAAATTATAAGACTTTTCCATTTATTAAAATTTCAAGCACCAAACAATTAACATTAATATCAGCCCAATGTTATTGGTCTGGGCTGTTTCCTCTTTCACCTGACAGTTTTATTACCTTTTTTTGAAAATGGAAATCAGTGCTGTTCAGTTATGAAAAACAAAACAAAACTCCAGAACAGGAAGCCATATAGGAAACATGTACACTAGTTACATTATAAATTAGGAGTAATGATTTAAAATTTCTGAACTTGTAAACATTTATTGATTAATTTTGTACTTTGTTTTAGGTGAAGTGGGCAAAGATGAAGTCATTGCAAAGCATGAGAAAAATAATGAATATTGCCTTCAGGATATAGATGATAAGTTGTCCGAATCAACAGATGATGATGATGGTGAAGATGACACCAGTGATGAAGATAATGAAGACAGTAACCCAAATAGTGATACTCATGCCCCATTAGAATTAATGGCAGAAGTAAGCTTTACCTGTGCATTTTAATTTTAGAAACGTAAAAATGTTAAAATAATAGTATATTACATTGAAGTTTTAAAAAATAGTAAAAAGATCCTTGCCCGTGTACAGATGCTTACCAGGCTACTCATCTTTCTTATGACTTTTACCAAGGTAGGGGTGAGAAAAGATTCTGCACGTGACTTACAGTGTTCTGGAACAGACAGAAACAGGAATAAGAGAAGTTTTGGTATAAAACCCTTCAAGGACTGTTTAAAGGAATGCTTTCCACACAAAGCCTGGGCACTGTGCTAGTTACTGGAAATATGTAGAAACAAATAAGAAAGGCATGTCCTACCTTTGAGAACTAATAGGCATATATTATTTATATATGACAATTTATAATAAAATGAAATATGTGCTAGTTGAAGTATTTATGAAGTTCTCTGGGGACAGGGAGGATTAAGTGAGTAATTAAGAAAAGAAACCAGCGAAACGGGACAAAAGTTTTAGAAACTTAAAGGAAGAGGGAAGAGTAGACATTTATCTGGTAAACCAGAGGAGATGGCGTTCCTGACTTAGGAAACAGCATGTGCAAAAGCATTGAAGCCTGAAATGTCACATGCAAAAATTGTACATAAACATTTACTGATAATCTGTGGAGAAGAAAACTGTTTTACCTCACTTGTGGTATCTCAGTCTACTTAATATTACATAACTTCATGTATATTGTACAAACTTCGTAATACCACATTTTCATTTCCCCTTCTCATCCTTTGTATTATTATTGTTGTACGTTTAATTTCTACATATGTTATAAGCTCCACAATACTTTCTTTTTGTTTTAATTAGTCAGTTATCACAGGGGTGTTCAACCTTTTGGCATCTCTGGACCACAATGGAAGAAGAGTTGTGGGCCACACATCAAATACATTGTGACACGTAATCACAAAAACATCTCCTAGTATTTTAAGTAAATGTATGATTTGTGTTGGGTTGAGTTCATAGCCATCCTGGGATGTATGCGGCCCCCAGCCTGCAGGTTAGACACCCCTGTGAGATTTTTTTGATTGGAAGGTATCTTTTTTGGAACACATTTCTGGTGTTTTTTGTAGTTTTGTGAGGATCCAACCTATCACCTGATACTATTTTCCTTTTACCTGAAAAACTCCTTTATTATATTTTATAGTGCAATTCTGCTGGCTGTGAATTATCTCACCTTTGTTTGAAAAAGTCTTAATTTTACTTTCTTTTTTCAAGGATATGTTAGCTGGAGAGTTCTAGGTTGCCAGGTTATTTCCTATGTTTGAAAGTTTGCTACATTGTGAAATAGTTTCAGAAAAGATGTCTGAAAATCCAAGATGGCAGAGTATTAAGTGGAAGTTGCACAAACCTCCTCCCAGGACCACACTGGAAAAACAGCTAGATTGTGGAGAAATCATCCTGAATAACCAACTGAACACTACCTGGAGAGAGCCTTTTAACCAAGGACAGACAGAAGAAACCAGTTCACCATAACGACACTGGTAGGAAATGTGGAAGAGGAGCAAGAAGGATGGCTGGGCTCCCACAGACTGCAGCTGAAGTTCTGGAAGGATATTTCAGTGGCTAGGGGTTCCCCCTGAGAAGTTTCAGGTCCAAACCCCAAGCTGGGCTCCCCAGCCTATAGCACCAGTGTCAGGAAAGGAAACCACGTAACATCCAGCTGTGAAAAACAGTGGAGTTTCTGTCTACCAGGGATCGATGGCTGAAGACTATCAGAGAACCAACACACAAAATTACATTTGCAGCCTCTTAACCTGGACTCCGGCAGAGGGAGGGCAGAGTGGACTAGAGACATGTGAGGAAAGTCTGGGAATGGTAGCTCTGGGGAGAGAACTGAAGGAACACCTGCCAGGATTCCTGTGCTGAATCATTTCCTGTACTGCAGAGGCCACGTTTCTCAGGCAGAGCACTGCACTCCAAGTGACATCAGCCTGAGGATAAGCAAAAGCCCTGCGCATAGGAATTACTCCACCCTACCCTGTGGTGCTTAAGGGCTGCTGAGGAGTATACCTGGAGGTTATCTCAGTGATTAAGTTTAACAACTAAAGCAGATCTCTTGAAACTCTGAGACTTTAGCTGGGCTGGGTACTGGTAAAAGCCAGCCTTGGTATGCATCCTGTTCTTTCTGCGGGCCCAGCAGAGGGACCCACATGCTCTGGGTCACTGATAGATCCAAACAGGTTGCCCAGGGCCAGTCACATGCAGTGTCTGACATAGGTCTACACCAGAGTCTTTGTGGATCTACCTAATACATAGAAACAAACAACAAGCAGCCAAAATGGAAGATAAAGAAACAGACCCCAAATGAAAGAACAAGAGAATCCTCCAGAAAAAATGAATGAAATGGAGGCAGGCAATTTATTAGGTACAGAGTTTAGAGTGATGATTATAAGGATACTCAAGAGCATGAAAAAAAACACCAGAAACAATAAAAAATTACTAGTCAAAACTAAAAAACAGTATCTGAAATAAATAATACTCTGGAAGGAATAGACAGTAGGTTAGATGAAGCAGGGGGATCGAATCAGTGATTTAGAAGATAAGGTAGAAAATTCCTGAGCTGAGCAACAAGAAGAAAAAATTTAAAAGAATGAAGAGTGCTTAAGAAACCTTTAGGAAAATATGAAACATAACAACATCTACATCGTGGGAATACCAGAAGAAGAATAGAGTGAGCAAGGGATCAAGAATTTATTTGAAGAAATAATGACTGAAAACTTCCCCAGTCTGATGGAAAAAAAAAAAAAAAGACATAGAAATCCAGGAAGTGCAGAGTCCCAAACAAGATGGACCCAAACAGGACTATGCCAAGACACATCATAATTAAAATGGCAAAGCTTAAAAGCCAAGGCAAGAATCCTAAGAGCCCCATGAGCAAAGCAGGGAGTTACATACAAGGGAGCACCAATTAGATGTCATGTGATTTCTGAAGAGACATTTCAGGCAAGAAAGAATTGGCATGAAATATTCAAGGTGATGAAAAGCAAGGACGTACAAACCAGGGCTACTTTACCCAACAAGGCTATCATTTGAATTTCAAGGAGAAATAAAGAGCTTCACCCCCAAAAAGCTAGAGTTTGTTAACACCAAACTAGTACTGCAACAAATGTTAAAGGGCTTGCTTTAAGAAGAAAATAGAGGAAAATAGTTTAAAAATAAAATGGTAATAAATACGTATCTATCAATAATCACCTTAAATGTAAGTGGTTTAAGTGCTCCAACCAAAAGATAGGGTAGCTGAATGGATAAGAAAACAAGATTCATATATATGCTGTCTCCAAGAGATGCACCTCATTTCAAAAGATACCTACAGACTAAAAGTAAAGATATAGAAAAAGATATTTCATGCTAATAGAAAGGGGGAAAAAAAGCACTGGGGAAGCAATACTTACATCCAATAAAATAGACTTTAAAACCCAGGCTATATAGTAAGAGACACAGAAGGACATTACATAATGAAAGAGGGAACAATCCAACAAGAGGATATTACCCTGGTAAACATTTATGCACCCAACATAGGAGCACCTAAATATGTAAAGCAAATCTCGATGGACATAAAAGGAGCAATCAAGAGAAATACAGTCATAGTAAGGGATTTTAACACCAAATTGCTTCAATGGATAGATCTTCCAGACAGAAAATCAACAAGGAGACAGTGTGCCTTAAACAACACACTAGATTAGATGGATTTAATTGATATCTTCAGAGCATTTCACCCCAAAGCAGCAGAATATACTTACTTTTCAAGTGCACATGGGATGTTTTCTAGGATAGACCACATGTAAGGACATGGAACAAGTCTCAATAAATTTAACAAGATTGAAATGATATCAAGCATCTTCTCTGACCACAATGCTAAGAAACTAGAAATCAATCACAAGAACACTGAAAAATACACAAGGACGGAAGCTAAATAACATGTTATTAAACAATGAACGGGTCAACAATGAGATAAAGGAAGAAATCAAAAGATACCTTGAAACAATCGAGAATGAGACACAACAATCCAAAATCTGTGGGACGGGGAGAGCAGTCCTAAAAGGGAAATTCATAGCATTACAGGCCTATCCAAACAAACAAGAAAAAGCTCGAAAACAATCTAACTTTATCTAGTCAAGATGGAGGCATAAGTAAACACAGCTCACCTCTTCACATAAATACAAAAAAAGTTACAACTAAATACAAAACAACTATCACCCAGAATCATCAGAAAATCAAGCTGTATGGAAGACAGACAACCAAGGACTTAAAGAAGTCACAGTCTTCAATATGGGAAGGAGAGGTGGAGACATGGAATGGGCAGTCCCACACTCACCTGTGGTAGATAAAAATCAGGAGGAATACCTCAGGAGCAAGGAATCCCCCCACACTAGACCACCCAGGCCAGGGTTCCAGTGCCAAGAAGCTAAGTCCCCATAACTTTTGGCTGTAAAAATCAGTGGGGGTGGAGGGGGTCAGAAGAATCTGTGGAATTCTCAGGCATCACTTAAAGGACCCACAACCATATTAGAAATTACAGACTCACTTCCTCTGTACTCGAATGGCTGGACAGCAGCTAGAAGGGCACTAGCGGCATATGGGAAGAAACAGAAGGGTCTGGCATCCGGGTGAGTGCCAAGGGACAGCTTCCTCCAGGACAAAACTCCAGAGGCCAGGCAGCAGCCATTGTCCCTTTTCTGAGCCCTTCACTACACAGAGCCACAGAGCATGACATCATATCTGAGACTCCCATCATCCTGGTTCACATGGTTGACCAACTAAGATTACCTAAGGCTCTACCCCATCCAAGTTAAGGGTGCACTTTTCTACAGTAGGCCACATTCCTAAGACTGAATCAAAGCAGCTCTACCTAATACATAGAAGAAAAAAACACAGGGAGGCTGCCAAAACGAAGAGACAAAGAAGCATGGCCCAAATGAAAGAACAGAACAAAACTCCAGAAAAAGAACTAAACAAAATGGAGATAAGCAATCTATCAGATGCAGAGTAAAGAAACATTTGTTATGCTCTGGCTGGTGTAGCTCAGTGGATTGAGCGCGGGCTGGGAACCAAAGGGTCCCGGTTCGATTCCCAGTCAGGGAACATGCCTGGGTTGCAGGCCAGGTCCCCAGCGAGGGCCATGTGTGAGGCAACCATACATTGCTCTTTCTCCCTCCCTTCTCCTCTCTCTAAAGATAAATAATAAATAAAATATTAAAAAAAATTTCAAGAGGAGGGGAAGCTCCCAAGCTCATTTTACAAGGACACAATTATCCTAATTCCAAAACCAGATGAAGACACTGACAAAAAAAGAAAGTACAGGCCAATATCCCTGATGAACATTGATGCTAAAATCCTCAACAAATACTAAAATTGGCCCTGGCTGGTGTGGCTCAGTGGAGTGCTGGCCTGCAAACCAAAGGGTGCCAGTTCAATTCCTAGTCAGGGCACATGCCTGGGTTGTTGTCCAGGTCCCCCTTAGGGGGCCCATGAAAGGCAACCACACATTGATGTTTCTCTTCTCTTTCTTCCTCCCCTTCTCTCTAAAAAGAATAATTAATTAAATCTTTAAAAAATATTAAAATTGAATATAGCAATACATCAAAGAGATCATACACCATGATCAAATGAGATTCATTGTGGTGATGCAAGATAAGTACAATATTCACAAAAAATAAATGTGATTCACAACAAAATGAAGGATAAAAACCACTTATCATAACAGTAGATGGCAGAAGAATTTGATAAAATCCAGCACCCATTTATGATAAAAATGCTCAGCAAAGTGGAAATAGAAGGAACATTTGAACGTAAGTTGCAGACATCATAAAACTTCACCCCTAAAATTTGAGCATGGGTCCTAAGAATAAGTTCATTCTTCAAAGTAACATCATATGCTTATCACAGAAATATGCTGTATCTTAGATATGCTGTATCTAAGAAAATTAACATCAGTTCTGTAATAAAGTATATTATATTAAAATTGAGAGTTCCCAATTTATCTTTAAAATGACTTATAACTGGATTATTTTCCAGTCAGGATCCCGTCAAAATTCATGTTTTGAGTTTAGTTTTTGAGCATTTCTTTATTTTGGATGTCACAAGTAATTTAATAGAAGACCAGTTTTTAAAAGATTTGCCTTCAGCTTAATTTTAAAGTCTTAAGTAATTTTCATGAAAGTCTTTAGTCAAATATCCATTGTGCAAATTGCTTAATTTCACTGGCTTTTCAACTCTTGAGAGAAAATGTATTTTATGTTAACATAAAATAGATAAATGCAAATAAAAAACAGGTCATTGCGCAGGAACCTTTGAAATGGATTCTGTGTACCATTTCATTTTCTGAGATTAGTATAATTAGTATAATACTTCATTTAAAGGACTAGATACTAGTTGATGTTAAGAAATTCTTGTTAATTTTAGCACTGGCTGGTGTAGTTCAGTGGATTGAGCATGGGCTGGGAACCAAGCGGTCCTGGTTTGATTCCCAGTCAGGGCACATGCCTGGGTTGCGGGCCAGGTCCCCGTGAGGGCCATGTGAGAGGCAACCATACATTGCTATTTCTCTCCCTCTCTTTCTCCCTCCCTTCCCCTCTCTCTCTAAAAATAAATAAAAAAATCTTTAAAAAAAAAATTCTCCTGGCTGGTGTAGCTCAGTGGATTGAGCGCGGGCTGGGAACCAAGCGGTCCCGGTTCGATTCCCAGTCAGGGCACATGCCTGGGTTGCGGGCCAGGTCCCCGTGAGGGCCATGTGGGAGGCAACCATACATTGCTGTTTCTCTCCCTCTCTTTCTCCCTCCCTTCCCCTCTCTCTAAAAATAAATAAAAATAAAAATAAAAATAAATAAAAAAATAAAAATAAAATCTTTAAAAAAAAAATTCTTGTTAATTTTGTGAGGTGTGATAGCATTAATGTGATTGAGTTTTTAATTTAAAGTAAAATGAGGTGACATATATATATATAAACTGCTTTTAAATAGTCTAGACAGAGGGGGGGAAAGTTTGTGGAAATATTGATAAAACCAGATTGGTAAAATGTTAATTTTTAAAGGTGAGAATTGTGAGCATGTATTTCTTTCACAATTTTATCTACTTGTGTGTATATTTAAATTTTCCACAAATACTTTAATGATATAAACATAATAATTGTGTGTGACATATTCTGAAACATGTAGCTACACCAGGTCCAGTAGGTCTGTTCTCCAAGAGACAAGAGCATCAAGACATACACAACAAAAAAATAAATGAACAACACTTCTCACACATTTCCAGATATTTGATAAATACCCAGGGGCCATTTTAAAAAGCAGTTCCCTACCAGTTTTCTAAACTTTTCACATGGGTATTAGATCATTTAGTTTTCTAATGTAAATAAAACTCTTCTAGAGATTTTTCTATAAATTAATTTCATCACAATTCCCATTTACTTAAAACTAAAAGACTTAAGTTTTAGTCTCTAAAATTAATTAAAACTAAAATTACTTAAAACTAAAAGATAGTTTCTAGGTAACTCATGAATTAAAAATAAAAATCTAAACTTAGAACCTATGTAGAAAGTAGTGATAACCATAACACTAAATATGAAAACATTTAAAAAGTGCTTAATTTCAAATGCTTTGATGATGATGATGATTCAAGAAAGAATGACAGTTAATGAAATAAATATTAGTGCCAAAAACTAGAAGAGCAACATAAGCAGAAGGAAAATACAAAGAATTAAAGGAACAAATTAATATTTCAAAGTAAAATCAAATTAATATATCAATTTAAGAGCTAGATATTTGAAAAATGATGTAGATCAATCATAGATATAATTAAATGGAAGAAATCTACAAATAAGAATTAACCTTAGACAATAGATTTTTTAAATATGAGAATTATTAATATGTGAATAAATGGGAATTGTGATAAAATTTATAGAAAAATCTCTAGAAGAGTTTTATTTATGGCCCCTGGGTATTTATCAAATATCTTGAAATGTGTGAGAAGTGTTGTTCATTTGTTTTTAAAATGGCCCCTGGGTATTTATCAAATATCTTGAAATGTGTGAGAAGTGTTGTTCATTTGTTTTTTGTTGTATATGCCTTGATGCTCTTGTCTCTTGGAGAACAGACCTAGTGGACCTGGTGTAGCTACATGTTTCAGAATATGTCACACACAAGCAAAAACAATCATCTAAGTGTAGGCTAATTTTTGCAATGGATTCATAGTTTAATAATAAAATATTAGCTTGGTAAATCGCAGCCTAAATAAACAAAAATACATAAGAATAGTTCATTCCATGGGAGCAAATAATTATGATATGTGAACATGAACATGATTTTTATTTTTAAAATGTTACTGAACACTCCTAGTTTTTATAAATATGTGGTCATTTATGGAAACTATACATGAAGATGTAATAGTAAACATCTCTGGATAGTAGAGATATAGTGTCTTAAATTGAGGACAGAAGGTATTTATTTAGTTTTCAAATTTTCTGCATACAAAGATGTGTATTACTTTGTAATAAGAAAATTATAATAGGAATAATAAAAGGATGGTATGAGATCAATACTGGAAAATAGTGAATATACATACGTAATTGTAAATCTACATTTTCTAACTAAGTAGTATCACGTAATTATGGATGAAGCTCACAAATAGAAGTTGAATCTGAATCAAAAGTATACTAAAGTGGCTAATGTCTTCATCTCTGCCAGTTCAATCAACCTATGTATTCTCAAGTTGTTCAGTAGCATATATATCATGTGGCAGCAGCGAAGTAGAAGTATCATATTTATGTGTTGCCTTGTCATGAAAAGTCCTTAAATATTCTTAATTGGGATTGACAGACTCATTCCTGGAAAAACATGTGTAATGTTAAAAGCAAAATAATCATTAATGGAATATTTTCTTGAAAGTTTATAATTGACACTTAAATTCTCTCTGTAACTACTTATCTGTAAAGTTTCTTAATGTTTTCCAGTTCCTAAGAGCAGAAATGTGCCAAGACTACCATTTGGCTAAAAAATTATGTCAGATGAGTAAGTACAAAATACTTTGTTTTCCAATCTTCTCTTAGTTTCTAAATACAATCCATAATATATAAGATGGTTTGATTATCATAAGTCCAGTGAATTTCCCTGATAGTGTCTCAGTGATTTCTTGACAGTAAATTAGACTGATTGGTATAAGGACAAATTTAGACTTCTAGACTAACTTTGAGTGAGATCAAGTAAAAGAGACTAGTTAATTACCATGAAGGTAAGTCAGGATCCTCACCTATATGATAATGGCTAACTGTGTGCCTTTAGTTTCAGAGAAGTGTTAGGTAGTGCAACAGCCCTTACTTAACATGCCGTTGTTCCAGAACTATTTGAATGCCTACATGTGTCGGGCAGTGTTCTAGACACTGGAAATACAGCAGCCAACAAGACAGATAATGATCCCACCTTTTTATCTAGTGTCAAACAGATATTAAGTCATATATATAGTGAGAGGTGCTATCTAAGAAAATCAGTTAGGGAAGAAGGAACAGGAAGTACAGGAAGGAGGCAAAGTACTTCAAATAAGAGGGTCCCAGAAGGCCTCGTGAAAAGACTTGAGCAAAGACTTGAGGTTGAGGAGCTAGTCAGGTGGGCATCTGGAAGAAGTGAGTTCCAGGGAGGACTAATAGCAAATGTGCTGAGATGAGAGAGAGTGCCTGACGAACAACAGGGAGGACAGTGTAATTGGAGCAGAATAAGCAATGGGAAGTGTGATAGGAGATGAGGTCACAAGAGGTTTTGGGTTGGGGGTTGTGCAGATTGCATTGCACCTTTCCACAGTTTAAGGGTCTTCACTTTTTCTCTGAGTGGGAAACTGCTGGATGCTTTTGAGTAGAAGAATATAATCCTACTTTTTTTCTTTCCATCTTTGATTTATAGTGGTTTGACCTGATGTTCAACATAGTTGCGGTTTCCTTTATCTTTATACAAAGGGAGATTTGAGAGCTTTGCAGGGTTTCTTAATTCTTTGGGTTGTTTTCATCAACTTTAAACAATTCTTGGCCATGACCTTTTCAAATGTCACTTATGGCCCATTCTCTTTCTGTCTTTTCTTCCTGGATCTTCGGTTACATAAACTAGACTTTTTTCATGGTGTCCCACATAGATCTGATAGTCAGTATTGGGTTTTTTTTCCTGTTGTTTTTTTTTTTTATTTCTTCAGTTGGGACATTTTCTGTTTGTCTGTACTTGAGTTGACTTATCCTATCTTCTGCTGTTTCCCCTCTGCTATTAAAACTATCCAGTGAAGTTTTTTTATTGATATCCAGTGAATTCTTAATTTCAAAGATTTTATTTTCCAGTTTTAGAAAATCCATTGTATAACTTTGAAAGATTCTCACTCTCTTTTGAAGTCCATGTTTTCCACTTTTACCCACCTTTTTCTCTACTACATTTGTCATAGTAATTTTCAGAATGAAATGGCAACTCTCCAATAAACGTTATTGATAATAGGACTCAAAATATCAACTGGTATTAGACTTCAGTCTCATGGTAAAAGTCCTTGAAGTGAATATATAGTTTAGGAATTGTGAGCGTCTACTCTCATTTGCCTGAGAGTCCCCACTATGGATACAGTACTTCTGAAATCATTGGCTATTTCTTTTTATTCTCATCTGAGGAAATGTTTATTAATTTTTAAAGAAAGAAGGAGGAGAGAGAAACATCAATTGGTTGCCTCTCATACATGCCCCAACCAGGGATCGACCCTCCAACCTAGGTATGTGTCCTGACCAGGGTTCAAACCTGAAACCTTTTGATGTATGGAGTGATGCCCCAACCAGCTGAGCCACCCAGCCAGGGCTCATTGGCCAACTTTTAAAATGGGTTTCTTGAATGCTTTAATATCGTATTTTATATCCAAAATAATAAGCCATATTTTTGCACTTTGGACAAGCCATTTAATAAAATATTTTGATCAAAACTATTTTTGATGGCCCATACGTAGAATTTCTGATGAATCCTTAGAAAGAATCATATCCAGTCCTCTATTTTTATAAATAATGAAACTGAAGCAGAGAGAGGTTAAGCAACCTCATCAACCCCACTCAGGGAGCAGGTGGCATGTCCTGGAGCCCCAGCCGCCTCCTCCCACAACACCTTTCTTCTCTGTGGGGCTAGGGTACAAGTGAGTGACTGTGGCTCTAGCTCCCAGTTCTCTGAGTTTCTTGTGGAGCCTAATTGTGGGAAAATATATATATCATCTTTCAGTATTCATCAATGAGTTTTAGAAGGCCTCTGGCTGAGGCTTACAAAATATCTGCACTGATAATCCCCACATCTCTCAGTCAGTTTTGGCTGTTAGCCCTGCAGTGTGCTGCATAAACCACAGGTGCTTAATAAAATGCTTATTGACCAGACGCCAGCCAGTGAATACACATTAAGTGTCAGGTCAATGGAGATAAAAAGTCCAAATGATCTATCTTAATGGGGTTATGCCCTTTTAAAAACTCACTCACTCCCATCTTTCCTTCCTTCCAACAAATACATATTGACCATATCTGTACCAGACATTATGCCAGGAGTTAGAAAGCAGAAATTGGAGCCCACGTGCTCAAAACCCTTTGGGATTGACATAGATATGATTTGGTTTGGTTTTCACCTCTACTGGATCATCTAGTAACACTGTTCACTCTTTTTCTGTGTCAAAATATGGCGCCTCTAAAACTAAGGACTAGACTTTCGGAAAAGGAGCTGTGGAGGGCCCAAAGATAGGCACCATGATCCAGGGAGCAAATTGAGAAAGAATACTGCTCCCAAGAGAAAGAAGAGGCTCATGGGAAATATGGGAAAAGAGACCCAGAGGTGGGGGTTTGGGGCAGGGAGTAGCTATTGATATGAAGGTAGGGAGGCCCAGGTTTAGCAATGACAAGCAAGTTCAAGGACGAATGGAGACCTGAAGGCAGACTCTGCCTCAGGGAGAAGGAAGTACTAGTGCTGTGGTGCCAACGGGAACACTTGGCAGAGGGCTGCCCGAAGTCCCTCTCTGTGTTCACAGTAACAGGACAAGTGAAAGGTTTTCATCTAGCATGAACCCCCAAATGTATATATACATTTTTACAGTGTAAATAGTCTTTTATCTCTTTTTTCCTGCTTCTGGCTCTTTTGTAGACATTCCCCCTTTCTCTATATAGATATTTATATATGTAAGCATAGATTATGTATTTACATATTTATGTATGGATGGATTGAGCACCTGTTGCGAATTCTGGCCAGCAGGATTTGTATGCTGAGGCTGGTGTGTTTATGAATTCACACGGAGTTTATAAATGACTAGAAGAACCGGGACTATGCAACCCCCCTCTGATCAACAGAGAGAGGCCCTGAGCCTAGTCCTCACAGGCTTTTATTGCTGTCCTTGGACACACCACATCAGAATGGTACCCATTAACCATGTGTAGATTGTAGATTTGCTTTAGGTGGTAGACAGCCAGAAGGTACATCAAAAGGGTTATGCAAAGATAAGAGGTATGGCTGAACTTTGAAAGGATTAGCATCTGTCTAAGGAAGCTAGATTAGCATTAGCATTTGTTCTTTTTATCCAGGGAGAGAGAGATTTTTAGCAAGAGCAAGACTTAACTCTAGGAAATATGCCATCCTGATTTACCCACAGGAAATCCCGCTGTCACACACGTGGGGCCTGCTTGCCGTCCCACGTTCCACTGGAGTTTTGTCCTAGATGTGAAACATTAGAGCGACATTTCCCACGGTGAGATGCATGCATTCCCTTTAAACACCCACTAGGGAAGCATTCATATTACATTGTTTAATTCAAATAATTCTGTGAGGCTGATATTATTAAACCTTCTTTACAGATGAGGAAACTGAGGCTAGCAAAGAGAACTAGTTCACACAAAGTCACACAGCTACTGAGTGGTAAAGTTCGGATGAGATCCCAGGTCTGGCTTGAAAGCCTGTGATTTCCTACTATATTTCCATTTTCTCATTTTATTAATAAACTTGTATTTCTGGTCAAATAGGCAAAGACTTGGAAAAGAGACACTTTTATGGACCAGTCAGGTTTGAAATGGCTCCTATGGTTGACTAATGTATTTATTTTATTAGTAAACATATTTATTGTGTGAAATAATTTATTTGAAATAATGCATCTTGTCCCTTCAAAACGTATTACAAATTTATTTTCTTGAACAAAGCCTCGGGGTCCTGGTGTGTTTCCCTCTGGTCTGATTACAGCACAATCACTTACATCTTGTTTGGCTGCAGAGCTTCCCGTCTGGCATCCCGCGCACCCATGGGTTCTTTTGTCTGTCCTGCCTTTTAAAAATTTGTATTGGGTCCCCCCAAGAAATTTTACCTGTTGGCGAAGGCTTGAATTTTACCTGTCTCCCACACTCAGTTTTTATGTGGTCCTAATATTTCCACAGCCATTTTTCTGCCATCTCATGCAGAACTGGTATCTCTGCTCCTGCCATTTCCTGCCCGGCATTGGCGGCAGCCTGAAAACGTGGTTTTTAAATGGAGCTGAAAGTCAAGAGTCCCAAGTGCTTATCTTAGTTCATCTCATGAATGACTGTGAGATTTTGTGCCAGTCTTCCTATTTCTTGGTCTTTTCGCCTGTAAGAAGGAATCCACAACTCTGTCTTCTCAGGTACCACACTTCTGCTCACAGGCAGCCCTAGATTCTGTCAGCCTGGAGTACCTATTTCATCTACTATAATAACTAAACGTGTAAGAAAAATGGCCTGAAAACCAAAATGGCTCTCATCCTTATAAGTCTAACACAAATACAGATGTATCTTCTGAAAACATAGTTCCTATAACTTTTTTCTTCTTTTTGAGTAAAATAAATCATTCTGTCCTATTACCTAGATACAATTTTATCTAGGCAAAAAAGGACTGCTTTCTGCTCAGTTGTCTATATTCATTTATTTCATGTACTAGTGATTTGAGGGCTGCAGCTCTGTTCTGGGCGCCCTAGGGGTGTAAACAGTGGACAAGACCAACACTCGGCCCACCCTGGAACAGCCTCCAGTCTGAGGGACTCGGAGCCCCGCGGGCAGCACAGCCCCCAGCTCCCTGCCCCAGCTGCAGCCGGAAGAAAGTTTCCGTTGAATTCTTAGGAAGAAACCAAGCCTTTCTCTAGGCCCAGACCATTCCAGGAAAACTAATAATGATCAACATTTATTCAACACTTATCATGCACCAAGGACTGGACTAAATACTTTATCTATGTTATTTCATTGATTCATTAAAATAGCCCAAGGTGGCCAATAGTATTATTACAGATAAAGGAACTGAACTACAAGATTTTAAATACTTTTTGCAAGGTAACACAGCTAGACGGTGGCAGAACCTGGATTCACATCTGACAGTCTTTCTTCAAGGCCCACACTGGACTCTGCTTATTTGCCCAGGTTGGGAAACAGCCCCAGAATACCATCCGCATGTACTAGAAGCTTCTCTTACTTTTTTTCAAACTCTACTCACCTGTCAAAGACTAAGAAGAATGTTTGATTCATCACCTGGAACAGATACTGCTGGGCTAAGCTTCAATGCAGACACCTTTCCCTCACTCTGAAAATTAACAACTGCCAGCAGTTTTTGTTAAACCATGAGAGTAGCTGATGCTACTCTAATCCCATGGAATAGTCCTAATTGCATTAAGAAATTTTCTAAACTGTGTTACAAGGAAATTAAAAACACTTCTTAATAAATGTTCTACCGAAAAGGATCCCATGGGAATAATAAATTGGGGAAACCACATTCTCCTCCCTATAAGATTCATAATAGTTGTGAGCATGTTTATAGTTCTATAAAATCCTTCAACTGCTTCTTACTGTAAATGTTCCCTGGTTAACTTTATTTAACCTAGCTTTCCAAGTATGTATTCACATCTTAAGAAATTAGTCTCTCAAGGAGCAGGTTGGAGAACCCCCGCTCTAGAAAGAGAAAGATTTAGTCCAAGTTAAAATGTATAAAAAGTTACTTTTATAGGGTTTCAGGAACTACTATAAAGAACACATAGACAAAACCAAGGGGGACGGTGGAAGTAGGGGAGGGAGATGGGTTTGTATGGGGGGGGGGAGAAAATGCAGACAACCGTAATTGAGCAACAATAAAGTAATTTAAAAAAAAAAGAAACCTTAAAAGATGTATAAATACCTATGGGACCCTCAGAAGCAACTCTTGAGCAGGTACACAGCCATGCTAACGCAGATTGGTGGTAGATTGTTACGATAGTGGATTAGGAAATAAAGATACTGGTTTGGTGTGTTAGGACGAAAGCCATATGGGGTGATCCTCTGAGCCGGGTGGGCCTGGCTGAACTGTCCACAGTTCTCTCTCTCACTATTAGTCAGACCAATAGCACACTTGATGTTTCAGTGCCCCCTGGGTGCCATCAAGATATTGCACAGGAACCACAACATGAAATAGATGATGCAGAATTATGAATACTCCTCAAGGTAGGCAGGAAAATGGTAGAGAGAGATCTGAAAAGCAAAATAGTCCAGAAAACTCTCAAACAAAAGGTGTAAATGATCCTGCTCTCTAGGACATTGGTAACATACCAATAAGCCTTAAAAAATCTATTGGCATAGTCCAAGGGCAAGGTGACACATCCACATGCATTCACATAAAAAGGAATAAACAGTGCTGAAAACAATGGGTCTGATGAACAGGGGAGGCAATGACTGGAGAGCAAACTAGGGTAAAAGTTTTAAGGATGAAGAAAAATAAGAAACATCACTTTCCCTGTTTGAAAGATGGGTTTTTAGAAATGTCATCTCTACCCTGGAAGAGCTTGCACTAAAAAACAAAAAAAAACAACTTTCTCCTTCGTGTTCAGGGTGTTCAGATGAGGCCTTTAGTAAAGGATGTCATGTAGACTTTGGGAGGCTGGGATGAGATGAGGGATTAGCAGACTCTAGGCACACATTCTTAGTAGCGAGGTGTCCGTATTTTGCAATTTGTGTGCCTTGTTTGTGGAATTAGTTACGCAACACCTTGGTTTCAGGCCTGTGAGGGAAGCCTCATAGTGACAGAGGTTGATTCTTTGGACAGGAAGTAGAAAATAGAATGAGATTTCTCTTACCTTCTCTTAAGGTAAGTAGAGCATTTTCTCTCTTTGCACTTAAATATACCCATGGTATACTTGTTGATGTTTATTGCTTTGTGCATTTTCACTTACTCTGATTGGCAGTTTCAGCCTCATTCTGTGTTTGCTGAAACTCTTTGAACGTTAATAACACACCTTCTGTTGTCCATTTTCAGTCCTAATTTACGAACCAGAAAATCCTGAGGCCAAGGAGTTTTTGTCACTTATTGAAGAAATGTTGCTGATGGGTAAATTTAAAAATTGAAATTCCTTCTTTCTCATAGAACTATGAGCAGTCACTATTTCAAAACCCATTATCCCAGGAGATTGGCAAAGTACACCCTCAGGAAGTGGTTAAGAAAAGTCTAAATGGTTATCTTGGATGGTTTAATGAAACCAGCTTGTCCTTTGTGGATGGTCAAGATGACTTCCTGTTCTCTGTGGGGTGGAACTGCCCAAACAAAGCAGGCTTCCTGGACGTAGGCATCATGTACCATAGTCTTCGGAGGGAACAGAACATGCTAATTGCACCCTGTGTTAAGGGACTACCCCACAATTCCAGGGAAAGCCAGTATCCTCTAAATTATCCTATTCTATTAAGAATTTACTTATTCTATTTAAGAATTACATTCACAATAATAAAAATATTTTCATAGACCTAGTTTTAAGTTTACTTTAAATTTGCAAACATCTTTATGCTAGTAAGATGTTTTAATTTGTACTACTAATTAATCCTATATACAGTTACCAAAGTTCAGCTTAGTTCTCATGTTCCAAAAATATGCATTTCTTGGTGGAGGGAGAAGCAAGGAAAATTACAATTTTTCAAAGAGTGGAAATATTAACAAACATATTAAGCAATTTTCATTCTTTCTGTGGCAGAGAAATCTCCAAATCTTGAGGAAGATGATAAAGATAGTGAAGAAGACAGTAGCGGTGAGAGTGAAGGAGAAAGCAGCGAGGAGCTAAGTGAAGGAAGCTCGGATGAGTGTGAAGACGGGTGATGAAAGACGCTACTGTGGTGTAATGTTCACATATTTCTATTACTGTGTAACATGGAAATATAAAGAACTGAACTGCATTTCAGTCTAATTCTTCTTTATTTGGTCCAGAGTTGTTTTAATTTATCCATATTAGTTTGAATTCCTTCCTACTATTTAGGGCTTAGCTCAATGTGAGTTTCTCAGAGAGGAAAACGATATTTGAAAACCCATAGCCACCTCAGTGGGTTGGGTGTCCTCCTGAAAACCAAAAGGTCACCAGTTCAATCTCTAGTCAGGACACATGCCTAGGTTGTGGGCCAGGTCCCTGGATGGGGACTTGCAACTGATCACATATCGATGTTTCTCTTCCTCTCTTTCTCCCTCTCTTCCCTTTTCTCTAAAAATAAATATAGCATCATGTACCTGTTCAGTGGTAGAGCCCAGGTTTGTACATGGACATTAGAGTTCCAGATCCATACTCTTAGTCCTTCCAGGTGCTTTTATATCAGCATGTTCTTTATCACATATATCACTACCTAACGTTCTTATTAAACTACTTGTACTTTTTTTTTTATTTTTTATTTTTAAAGATTTTATTTATTTTCAGAGAGAGGAGAAGGGAGGAAGAAAGAGCAATGTATGGTTGTCTCTCACATGGTCCTCATTGGGGACCTGGCCCCCAACCCAGGCATGTGCCCCAACTGGGAATCGAACTGGGACCCTCTGGTTCCCAGCCCGCGCTCAATCCACTGAGCTACACCAGCTGGGCTACTTGTACTTTTTTTTTAAAGATTTTATTTATTTTTAGAGAGAGGAAGGGAAGGAGAAAAAGAGGGAAGGAGAAAGGGAGAGAAACATCAATGTGTGGTTGTCTCTCACGCGCTCCCTACTGGGGGTCTGTACCACAACCCAGGCATGTGCCCTGACTGGGAATTGAACCAGCGATGCTTTAGTTTTCAGGCTTGTGCTCAATCCACTGAGCTACACCAGCCAGCACTAGCTAGTTGTGCTTTTTATATTCTACCTTCTTGTCAGAAAATGTAACCTCCCTGAAGCAGGACTTGCCTTTTTCACCATTATAACCCCAGCAGCTGCACAAGTGCCTGGCAAATAATGGGATGTATATACCAACTGAATGAATGGAGCGAAATTAACAAAATGTTTACCTTCTTTCAGGAAACATTTACATGGCTTTATTGTACCTCTGATGTCTCAATCTGCATTATTTTGCTGATTCTGTATTTCTTGATGAATTTCTGCCATCTTCAAAATAGGTTATAAGATAACCAAGGTAAAAGTGAGAAAAATATTCCCAAGTAATTTGTTTTTCAAGGTGCCAATCTGATTTGTAGGTAGGTATTTTGAATTTTTATTCTTATATTAGCACACCATTATGTTATATCTAAAATGTTTGCAGCATAGTTCAGTCTTTGGGCATTTGGTACCCTGCTAACATTTAGAGGAAGAAATTCCTCGCCATTTTGTGGGAGTGACTGAAAGAGATGAAGGCAGGTGTGTATAATCCTCCAGTTACATTAAGTAGTCAGAGAGCATCGGAGGGCTGGCTGACACAGACCTCACGGATGGTTGTTCTTTTTATTTGCAGAGGATTTGTTATTCCTTCTCACCATAGTAAGAACACCAGATATCAATTCAGGTGAGGAAATTAAGACTAAGAGATATTAGGTTATATCCCAGTATGAGGGAGCTCGTGAATCTTGAACCCAGCGTCCCATGCTGCACACACACAGCTAAACTCCAGACACTGTTTCATGTTCCAGACCTGTGCCTTCTTTGAGATTTTATAACATGTTACACAGTGTGAAAGAACCAAATATCCAACAACATGGGAATGTGTGAGAATGTCCACTTGATGGACTTAAGGTGGGATCCCACTCAAATAGTTTTATTTATTCAATAAATATTTACTGAAGGCCAACTAGGTATACCATGGAGAACAAAACCCATAAATAGCATTTTTAAAATTAATTTTATTGTTGTTCAAGTACAGTTTTCTGCCTTTTCCCCTTACCTCTCCCCCCCACCCCAGCCCATAAATAGCATTTAAATAGTGATCTTAAATAACATTGGTACGGTTGAAATACAGGGTGATAAACACTGCCATTGAGGACATGCAGTGTGCCAAGAGAGCACACGGTGGGAGGGGGTGGCACCTAATGCAGGCCAGGCAGCCAGGGAAAGCACTCAAAAGGAAATGTAGTCTCAGTTGAGAAGGTGGAATGAGCAGGAATTAGCCACAAGATGATGTGGGCAGTGTCCTAACACTAGATGCATTCTGAGTCCAGAAAGTAAGTAGGTAAGATTGGATTGCGAAATGAAAATGAACCAGTTAGAGAAGAGACAGATGAAGCTACAGTGATAAGAGAGCAGGATAATTTGAGGATCATATAAGCCATGTAGTGGGAGGCCATTGAAGGATTTTAAGGAAAATGATTGTATTTTAGAAAGAAAATTCTAGTAGCCAGGTGGGAAAATGTTTTCTCAAGCTATAGGTCATGATCCATTAGTCAGTTATGAAATCATTATAGTGAGTCACAAGTAGCTGGGTTTTTTAAAAATTAAATTATGCCTAATAGGAAATAGCATACATTACAAGAGAGAATGAATTAGGGTTTTGTGAAACTTTTGGTTTGAGAGTGTGTGTGTGTGTGTGTGTCCTAGATCTTGATGTGAAATGTAGTTCTTCCTATGGATCTCAGTTAAAAATAAATATGTGTATGTATGTATACATACATATACATATATCTGAAAGTATAGAGAACAGACAGAGTACAAAACTCCACTGGTACATAGTAATCCTAGCAGTTCAAAATTGTAGCCTTAGAAAGAGTACGTCGCAGAGAGATGCAATGGAATGGGGGAGTTATCTTAGAGGTAGAAAGAACTGACAGGAATTGGTGAATTAAACATGGGGGAGAGGTAGAGGGCAAGGGTGACCCCCAATTGGATAACTGGTTATATGGTGGTGCCATCTCCCAAAAAAAGGAAAACAGAAAGATTGGCTGGAGATGTTGGCACTTAAACACAAGTTGAGTATGGGAAGTATATTAGTTTGCTATGACTGCTGTAGCAAATTACAACAAACTTAGTGGCTTAGAACAGCACAAATTTATTATCTTCCAGTTCTAGAGGTCAGAAATTAAAAATGGGTCCCCCTCAGCCAAAATCAAGTTGTCAGCAAGGCTCCATTCTTTCTGGAGGCTCTTGAAGTGAATCAGTTTCCTTGCTTTTTCTTGCTTCGAGAGCCTTTCTGCATTCCTTGGCTCATGGCCGCATTCCTCCATCTTCAAAACCAGCAATGTCGGACTGAGACACTCTCACACTGATAGTGAGATAATCACACTAGCTTGTGACTTTTGTTAAATTAACACTTAGTAAGTAGAACCCTGGGGTGTTGAGCCAGGGTTCAACAAAGATCCAAACGGAAAGTGAAATAGGAAAGATTATTACACTTTACAGGCAACTGGGGAGATCAAGGGGCAGGCAGAGAGTGAGTAGCAGGACCTGGGGTATGTCTTTATTAGGGTCTTCAAGTAGAATGCTTTTGGGGTTCCCAGACTAAAGTCAGATTGGTCAATTTCAAACCACATCGATCAGTTTTGGTAAGCCCAATGAAGGTATTATCCAAGGCCCAAGGGAAATAGCTGGTAGCAGGAGAGACTGTGTATCACCAGGGGCTTCAGAAAGTCATATCAGACACTAAATGTGACTCTTATCTAGGCCATGCACTTGAGGGAAAGACTAGTATCAGTTCAAAGCCCCATAGGCTGCCCAGCCACACAAAATTGATGCCAAGGCAGCAATATTATGGAATAGCTCACCTGTGCTCTCAACACTCTGCCTCCCTCTTCCTCTTTTAAAGACACCTGTAGTTTCTTTGGGCCCATCAGGAAAATCCACTGATTAGCAACCTTGATTCCATCTGTAACTTCAATTGCCCTTTGCCTGTAACCTAACATGTTTATGGGATCTGGGGATTAGGACATAATCCAAATGTCCTAATTGGAACATAATTAGGGTGGGGGAGCATTATTCTGCCTACCACATGAAGTATTGGATATAAGTTGTTTTGGAATTCATAGTATGAAGCTTAGAACAGATACTTTGGCTAGAGATATACACCTTCATTAGGAGTCATCAGTTTAGGCTCCATTAGGTAATGCTTAATAGATATCTCTTTGATTAGAGATAGTAATCAAAGATAAGGCAGTGGTGGCCCACAGAGAGAGTGTAGTCTGAATAGAAGAGGACTGAGAATAGAATTATCTTAAATGATAACATTTAAGTGATGGTCAAGGAAGAAGAGTTCACAAAGGAGCCTAAGAAGAACAGCCAGGGGAAATGGGAAAGCGAACATAGCAGACACCATTGGTTGTGTGCTCAGCAGCCATCCCCTCCTGCTTCTGATTTTGTTCAGATGTTCACTCCCCACACACAGAGCCACAGGATTCACAAAGGACACCCTCAGCCAACCAGTGCATAGCATTTCTCTGGTGGCGGTTATTGTTCTAAAAGTGGACATGTAACTGGCGTTGGCCCAACCAAATTAAGGACTTTATTTCATGATGGGGAGGAAGGGTTCCACCATTCCTCTGGTTAAGAACCAGGAAGCATGGCACCTTATTTACCACTGGCAGCCATTTCATGGTCATGAGAGGAACTAATCTTAGGATGAAGCTGATGCTGTGGAGAGTAAAGCAAAAAGAACCCAGGTTGCTAGTGATTCTGCCATGGAATCCATTGCTCTGCAAGCCAGCCCTCTGAGCTTTAATATTATGTGAAATAACTTTAGTATTGTCTAAACCAGTTTGGATTGAGGTTTCTTTTAACTTCTGCTAAAAGTCTCCTAACTGAATGTGAGTACAACAGAGAAACCCAGAAAAAAGTTTCAAGCTCAGGCCCTGACCGCTGTGGCTCAGTTGGTTACTGTGGTATGATGATACCACAAAGCAAAAGGTTGCTGGTTTGATTCTGGGTCTGGGCACATGCCTGGGTTGTGTGTTCCATCCCTGGTTGGGATACCTAAAAGAGGCAACCAATCGTCGTTTCTCTCCCTCTCTTCCTTCTTCCTTTCCCCTCTCCCTAAAAAAAAAAAGAAAATCTTTTAAAACAAAGTACCAATGGAGAAAACAAATGTTTCAAGGATAAATTTTTTTAAAGATTTTATTATTTTTAGAGGGGGAGGGAGAGACAAAGAGAGGGAGAGAAACATCAATGTATGGTTGCCTTTCACATGCCCCCTACTGGGGATCTGGCCCACAACCCAGGCATGTGCCCCGACTGGGAATCGAACCAGCGACCCCTTGTTTCCCAGGCCATCGCTCAATCTGTTAAGCCACACCAGCCAAGGCAAGAATAAAACTTTTTTAAAAAAACAGTTTGAAGGACTGGAAAGATTTGCTTGGCCAAAAGTTATAGAGAGAACAAGTGAGATAAGAACTAAAAAGGGCAGTTGGATAGCAACAAAGAGGTGGTTGGTGACATTACTGAGGGCAGAACCGTCTGGCGGGGAGGACATCATATCCACACATTAGTGAGTGTGAGTGCGTTTGAAGTGAGGAAAAGGAGAACAAGGAGTTTGACTCTGAAGGGAAGGAAAGCGATGAAGTGTGGTTGGAGGGCATAGGCACAAGGAGTATCATCTTTTAATGTCTAAGATGAGCATGTTTTGGAAGGATGATAATTGGATGTATTGATAAGCTGTTATGTGTTAGGCATTGTTCATTTCATATCTTAATGCTTTACTCCTAACACCAGTGTGGGATAGACATTATCATCTCCATTCACATATGAAGAAACTGAGGACTAGAGAGAGTGAGAGTAACTTTGTAAAGACCACATGCCTGGAAATTGGCAGATTGAAATCTAGGTCTGTCTATGTGTGACTTTATAACTTTGACGATCAGTGCTCAGTTCTCATCCACATTGACTGGCTGTAGATTTTTGAAAGAGGTGACAGGTACACAGGTAGCCGATATATAGAGCTTGCTTGGCGAATCTTCATTCTCATTTCGTTTTCTGGATAACCGCACATGAATATGGTATGGGACATTATCCATATAATTGTCATACTTGGGTAACTTTCATGAGTTTCTTTTGCCCCTTTGAAATACTTTTGTTTTAGCTGCTTCCTCTTCTATCCTGAAACAAGGCTTTTGGTGTTTCATACCCTCAGGTCCCTACGTGTGTCTTCATCTCCAATAAAATCATTCTAAATGTCTTTCTGTAGGAAGTATTATTTGAAAATGATCATTCTGTAAAGGTGATAAATTTCCGTTTCCTGTACAGTGTGTTAGGAGGAAAATCTCTTCTCCATCATAAGCAGCACCAATTCAGCTTCTTCCTGTTGGTGTGACAAGAACGCAAACCAAGGTGGGGCAGGATACTTAAATCAGCAGCCAGCATCCCCATCCTAACGCTACCTTCTCTTAGCTTGCAACCCACCAATGAAAGAAAATAAGAGGAGAAATATTAAAAATTACATGTACTAAATGGAATTAAAAGAATACTTGAAGACACTTGTCTCAAATTAAAACTTGCTAAACTGAGATCTTTCACAACTATTACAGCAGTAGTTTGAATACTCACGTAACTAGCCGCTCCCTTTTAGGATAACTGAAGTCTCCTAGGTGGTTCTGATTTTCTTGGGACTTATTTCTTCTTTCTCTGCATTTTCTTCTCAATTTCTCTGAATCCAGATGGAAAAACTGATGACTGCCCACACTCACTCTGCAGTTGCTAGGTGCCTTCCAGATGGCCAGCAGAAGAGGTTAGGAATGCCATGTCTGTTCATCTGCACAAATAAAAGACAGCTATATATGCACAGGCTGGTTATCGTGTTCCAGAAACCACTCTATGCTGGGAATACCTTGGTTTTAAAAAAAAAAAAAATCCCCGCCCTCATGGAGCTTACATTTTAGTGGGAAGAAAGGCACAATAAATAAAATATACAATATATCAAGTGGTATAAGAAAAAACAGGGAAGAAATTGGAAGTACTGTGGGAGGGGGGAGAATTGAAATTTTAAATACAAGGATAAAGCAAGGTCTCACTGAGAAAATAACATTTGAACGTTTGAGCAAAGACCAAGAACAGAAGGAACAAATCCTACAGCTACTCCGGGGAAGAGCTTTCTTCCCTGGTGGGGGCACAGTAACTGTCAAGTCCCTGCAGGGGGCGTGCCTCAGGTGTTCAGGAGACAGCAATGTCACTGGGGCAGAGTGAGGATTTCGTCCCCAAACAGGCTCCCTTTCACCCCTTCTCAGGTGAATCTGAATATCCCATCAGAAAGTTTTCTCCTCTTGGAATGGAAACTTCTCCATGGGCTAAAATACCTCTAACTCATCAGAGAAAAGGGCCTCAAGTCCATGCCAGGGGGTGATCAAGCTCCACTGAAACAAATGGGCAACAAAATAAAACACTTGTGAGGCTCAGCTTCCACATCCACGGAGACATTTAAATGGATCAAACTCAGTGCCAAACTGAGGGGTTAGGACAGGAGCGAGATTAACATTTATTGAACACCATAAATGAGGCACAGTTGGACTTGCTGAGTTTTATGGACATCAACTAAGATAGCCCACAAAGCTGATATTAGCTCTCATTTTACAGATAAGAAAACTTAGAGTAGTAAATAATAGCTGATAAGGAGAATCTAGATTTGAACTTGGCTGACTGACTTGAAAGTTTTTGCTTTTCTTCCTGTAAGAGGCAGCCAGGAAGACCTCATGAGGTCCTTGAAAGGAGTCCTTAGCACTCACAACACAAGAAGGTTTCCCAATAAGAGTCACAAAATACTATTACTAAATTATTTCAGATGAATGAAGCCTTTTCTGGTCTCATCTGATATCCCACCCCTCCCATTATGGAGTCCAGAGAGATTGTGATTTTCCAAGGTCAAGTGGTTCCATGGCAGAGTTGGGAAGCCTCCATGAACAGTGTGCAGAGAGCACTGGCACTGAAGGAAGAAGAGTTTTCAGCCCACTTCCCACGAAGGGTGTGGTTTGAGAAGTCCTGGAAGCTCTTTGGACTTCAGTTTCCTCATTAGCAAAATATACGTGATAGTTAAATGGCAATTCATACAATAAACACCACATAATTTCCATGAGAGCTATTTCTCACCTCTATAATATAAATTAATTATGTTTTGAAGTGAGAGAAACATACATGCAGAGAAAGACCGGTCTCTAACACACTCCACTCCCCTCTACCACTACCACCATTAGGCCAGCCTTGGCCCACAGCAACCCTGGGCAGCCTATGCCAAGACACCTCTGGGTCCCACCTTGGTTCTCCCTGGCCGCTTTGGTGCATGTGTCAACTACTGCCACAAAAAAAGATACATAACACGCCATGCTGAAACTCATGGGTTTGCAGTTCAGCTCCATTCTAGTGGCCAAAACAGTCGGGAGTGGGGGTGTGGACCAGTGGAGTATAAAGTCCTGATCTAGAGAAGAGAAAAAATTTTCTTAACCATTTCAAATACCCCCATGCTCTGATGCTTGCCTGTGGCTTGTCCCTGGCTATGAAGTTGAGAAAAATGTGCCTATAGCCCCAGTGAGAAGATACTTAGAGACAGCTTGAGATTTCAGGTTGTGTAGATCTCAGGGATCCCTGACACACCCAAAGGCAAAGAAAACAGGACTTCAGCCCTGGGACTCAGTAAGACAGCAAGAATGAGCTCCAGGTGGCTATCTGCTCTGGAAAAACCCGTGATGGGGATTTCAGATGATACAGACGAGACCCTTGGGTGTGATGAGACTCCAGTTCTTACAAGAAGGGGACTGAGCCAGAGCAGCAAAGATCCCCTTCCTTTAGGTTCCAGTTTTCTCCCTTGAGCAACTGGCCAGGATTAGGTCATGAATCCTATCTGAAATAGAAGTTATCAGATTCTCTGAAACTAAATCAGAACTTTCCAGAACGTTCACAAACAGTAGACCCATACATCTAAGTCTGAAACGAGGACTAAATACCTGTTATTTTAAATAGTTCAAGAGCACTTTACACGGAAAGAATTGGATAAAATATTACTATACCTAGCATCCTATTCCATACTATTTCACTAAAAGGATCTCTTGGGAAATCATCTTTCTCGAGTCCCACTCTTTTAAGAAAGGACTGAATGTGCCTCGGTTTTTGTTGAATGAAGAACTGAAAACATAGATACATCCTAAAAGCTCTGTCAGAACTGCAGTCCGAATGTTATTTCCTTGGTCTCCAGTTGTGAGACACCTTGCCTAACTTCTTAAGGGTATCTTTGAGGAACAGCTCTGTGAGAATGGATACTCTGCACCTCCTTCGTTCACCAAAGGGACAGAGACTCTGGGTGCTCCAAACCACCTCCGGCGGCATCCCTCCGATTTGAAAAAGGTTCTGCGTTGTGGAACACGGCAGGGGACGAGCGTGAGCGGGAAAGGGCCTGCCGTCTTCCGGGAGGAAAGGCACTCTCGTGGGCCGTCGTCTCTCCTCAGAAATTGTTATCTGTCGCCACCTGGTGGCCCCTTGGTCTTCGTATTCGGAACAGCGAGAACTGGGCGTTTTAAGATTTGCACAAGATTTGCCCTAATACAAATCACTCTGTCCTCCTGGATTAATTTCTTTAATATTGGAATACTTTCATCTTCTGGATGTCAAAGGGGAAGGGACCATTTGCCTATTATCGGAGCAGTTCAGCTGTCTAGGACAAAAGGTGATTTCCGGAGAAGTTTCCAGCGTTCTGGCTGCGATTCCAACTCCCTCGCCGCCCTTTTAACCCTTCCCTGTCTGCGAGGGGCGAGCGTAGTGTGGGTGGTTGGGGCGCGGGTGGCGACTGAGCCGTGGTCTCCCAAGTCCAGGATGACCTGGGGAATTACCGCGAAAGTACACGAACACACTGAACACACCTCAGCTCCGACCTAAGGAAGCCGGGGTCAAGTGAACAACGCTCCCCTCAGCCCCGGTCTCGGGGGGCAGACGTTTCCACCCGTGAGCACCGCCATTCATATTCATATTCTCTCTCTCTCTCTCTCTCTCTCTCTCTCTCTCTCTCTCTCTCTCTCTCTCTCATTAGATACTTAAAACAGACCATAAAGAAGTGCTGGCTGAAATGAACAAACACCATGGCTCTAAATCACCTTGCCAGGAGGCTGTAAATGCTACATACGTTTAAAAAAAAAAAATCGAGATTGACGTTTTTTATTTACTCACCTTGACGTGGACGCTGTTTTACGCACAAAAACCTCCCCCGCGGCCCGCGTGGCCGCCCCTTCCACGCCTTACCCCGTCACCACCCACTCCTTTTTTCCTTTGCCGAAAGGCTCTTCTCCACGTCCGGGTGGACCATCTTTAACCCCCGGGGAAAGGGCGCCGTGGGCGCAGGACGCGCCCCCGAGGCACAGCCCACGCCGACCTAGAGGCAGGACGTGCCAGCGGCCAGGACCCCGGAGCCGGCGCCGCAGGCCAGCCACCCCGGAGAGGGCGTCCGGAGCCGGCGCGCTCGCCCCTCCCCTGCCCCCGGGAGTCGCGGCCCCGCTGCTTCAAAGCGCGAGCCCTCGGATCAAACGGAAACGAAACGGCCGGGCGGCTGCCGCTCCCTTCCGGCCACCCACCCGCGGTTCCCGTCCCCGGGGAGGGTGTCATCCCCCCGCCCACCCCCCATTGTCCACAGCATCTTCCCCCCGGCGTAACAAAAGATAAAAAGAAGAGTGAAAAACACAAAAATAAAGATCCCAGATGTTCTGGAGAGCCCAAAGACGACAACCACCCCTCAGGACGATTTCTCATGAGGAGGCGAGAAGGGGGCGACAGACTCCACGACTGCCGGCGCGGGGAACGAACCGCCGTCCCCGCCTGGCAGCAGCTGCTCGGCCGACCCCGGAGAGACCGGGGCGGCGCCACGGTGGGCGCTGTCCTCGGTGCTGAAGGCCCGGGCCCCGCCTCCGAGCCCGATTCGCCGGAACCGTGCGGGATTCTAGACCTCCAGCGCCTTCCCGGCTCCTCTAAGCCCGAGATGCTGGCTTGGGATGAGAGATAATTAGAAAATAAATCAAAGTCCCCCAAGTGTGTTACTCTCCCCCCCCCAACTGGAATGTCAACTCTTTGAGTGCCGGGATAATACGAGTTGTTGGGGCAGTGTAAGCTCCGTGAGAACAGTGCCTGGCACAGGGTAGGTGATAAATATTCGTTTAATCTCTAATGTTTAATTACACATTTTAAAAATAAGGACGAGCCCTTATCCCTCCCGGTCCATAAAGAAGGGGAGGGACGGCCTCGCAGCGGGACCCCCTGCGCTTCATCTTGCGACACCTGGTCTGGTAGACTGCTCTTTCCGACGAGCACTTCCTTGGCTAAAACGTTAAGGGCGAGAGGTGTGGGCACGGGGCCCGGAGGGGCGCGGCTGGAAGTCTCGGTCTGCCCACACAGGAGGAGAGAAACAAGTCCGCCTTTAGGAGACTCCCGGGCCCAGGAGAACGTCGAGGGCACCGAGCGCCAGCGGGCGCCCTCCCCGCGCCGCTGACCCGGGGGCGCCAGGATTTGTCGTCTCTTCTCCCCCGCGCCCCCGCGCCGAGCGTCCCGCATAATTTAGCGCCGGCACGCGGCTCAGCGATTGGTGCTCCGATCCCTCCAGGGAGGCTGGAGGAGGGGGCGTGGGTGCGATTCGAAGCCCCATCTGACGGCAAACCGCGCGCTTCCAGCCCGGCGGCGCGGCGCGGTGCGCGGTGCGCGGAGAGATCCCTGCGCGGAGCGATCCCTGCGCGGAGCGGACACGCCCACCCTCCCCGGGCCCAGACTCTGGGCTGGAGTGCTGTTACCCCAGGCTCAGGGTGCTCTTGTGTCTTTAAAAAGTGCCACGCTTTTACTGTAAGGTGAACAGGGGGCGCCAGTATTTTCTTTAGTATCAAGGACAACGCGGTTGTTTCAAACCTCACAGCGAGATCTCTTACTGATCCGACTGTCTCTTCTCAGGGCGAATCTTCCATCTCCCTGATGGAATGTTCAGTGCTTTGTAAGACCTCCCCGCACTTCCACCGTGTCGTGGTGGAAAGGGACAAGACGTTAGGAGAGGAGGGGCAGGCCTCGGGTGGACCCGCCAGGCCGCAACGTGTCCACAAATAATAACCTTTGCCGGCTGCGCCGCAAAAGGGTAAAAAAAAAAGTCACTGTGAAAACGAGTAAAGGTTACCCGGTGTCATCCAGACACTCACAAAGATCAACTTTGTTTTGCCTTAAATAAAAAGAAGCTCAAGTAGAGGAAAGAGGACAACAGAATTTAGCAACGAGGGTCGCTGAAGGGTCGCCGAAGGGACGAGAGAGCGCGGCCCGCCCCTCCAGGTGCGGGCTCTGGCGCCGCGGGAGGGAACCAGCGAGCGGGGAGCCTCTCGGTTTCTGGGTTTCTGGCGCCCCCTGGTGGAAGCTCTTCCGCGAACGCCTTTTTGTGGTGAGGGGCTTTCTAAACGCGGCAGTTCATAAATATGCTTAAATATTGCAAAAGGAGAATCCTTCAAAATCAAGGCTTTCACACACACACACACACACAAACACACACCGTGACAACTCAGAGCTCGGGTTCCCCATGTCGGCAGAGAAGCGCTCGTGCACGTTATTAACCTTCAGATGTGATCAATCAGAATTACTTCTTTCCCCATCACCAAGAAGACCAAAGTCAGTGAGGAACAGAAAAAAGAAATAAAATGAAGTCACTATAGTCAAGCTGCTAAATTACTCAAAATCCAGTAAGTTGAGGCATGAGGACACAATTCTACTCTTATTTTAACTAATCTGGGAACTTCAACTTTTTACCTTTCCAGTCTTGCCTCCACGCCTGGATATACATCAAACCTCCAGGTAACCTTCCAATTACCTGTGTGGACTAAGGAAAGAGCATTCAGGGGTCCAGACCACCCTGTCACCTAGAGGACAGCACTCGGATCAACCCAGAAGCTCAGAATGCACGACTGAATTTTCTTAAGAATTTTTACTGTAGGAATCCTCTGCCTATCTTTCTTCTTCGGAACTCTCTGGGTGTTGCCTGTGTTTCTCGTGTGCAAGCCCTAAAGCCCTTGGATATATCTTTACCACTTATTTCTAGTCCAAGCCTCCGATTCGTTTATACGAGGTGGACACTAGGAAGGAGCGCAAATGAGTGGGAAACGGGGCTGTTTTCTCTGCTGTGGGCCGGGGCGGCTGTGCTCAAGTACGGCACTTTGGGGAGACCTTGAACGCAACGCGAGAACAAATGCGAAGGAGACGGAGATTCCTGCACGGGTCTGAGTGTCCCCCTCGCCCCTGCCTCCTTCGCTTCTACAGCAATCCCGGCTGACTGGGGAGCCAGGGAGGACACAGGGCGAGCCCGCGCGCG
>PVJI01000604.1:37198-243303 GCA_004026765.1 Micronycteris hirsuta
CGTGTTGAGTACATTCTGGATTACTCATAGGGCTTTTTTTTTTTTTTTTCCGTGCGCAAAACCGTGATCTGGATTTATAATCGCCGTGTAAAGCTCCAGAGGCGTTCAGGCACCTGCAAAGGAGCCCCGCGGCTCTGCCGACTGGCTGCCCCCGCGAGCAGCGGCCGCGTGATTCCCCCGCCGAGCCTGTCCCGCCTCCCTGCTCCGCCCCCGCCTCCCCCGAAGCCCAGCGGCAGCCTCTCGCCGTCGTTCTCGTCTCCTCCCGGCGCTAGTGTGCGGGACAAGTGCTAGTGGAAGCCGGGCGGCAGCTGGAAGTGACGCCGGGCGGACGAGCCTGTGGTCTGCAGAGCAGACGAGCCGACCGGGGCGCGGGGCGCTGCGCAAAGGAGCGGCGGGAGCGCTCGGCTGGCCGTCTCCGAGCCAAGGTGGGTAAGCGCGCGGTCGCCGGACTTTGCAGTGCCCAGCCTCGGCTCTTCCGCTGGGTTTTCTTCCCCCGCGGCTCTTCGGTCCACCCCCACACCGGGCGTCCGCCACCCTCCGCGGCCGAGTGCCCGCCGCCCGCCCCAGTCCTGGCTCTCCGCTGGTGCGCGGCGCAGAGACCCCCGCGCTCGCCCTCTCCCCACTAGCGAGATGCACGGCCGGAGGAGGCTGAGGCTAGCGCAGAAGTGGATCAAGAGTGATTTTCCCCTGCGCTTCCCGGCTGCGAGCGCCCGTCTCACCTGAGGACTCCAGGGCGGCCGCCGCCGAAGGCGCGACTCGGAGCGGTAACCTGTTACTTTCCTAGAAGCCATAGCCTACCCGCCGCCGGCGCTTCCGTGAGAGTGCGCGCGCGGGGCTAGGCACCGGGTCCTCGGGAGGGCGAGCCGGCGGTGGCCGGTGGGCGTTACTCTGCGGGCTCCGAGATCTACCCACGTCCGCCCTCTCTGTGTCCCGGAGTCGCCGGACGCCATCGCGCCAGCGCGGGGCGCGGAGCAGGGGCGCAGCGCACCAATCCTCGCCTTCCGCCGCCCGCGCGCTGGGCGCAAATTTGTTTCCCTGGTGACGTTCCCCTTTCGTGCCTCCCTCACCCTCTCGGAATCTGTGCGGCGAGAAATCCGGGGACCTCGGAGATTTGGGTGCAGGGGAGACACAGAATCCTGGACTGAGCTTTGTCCTGGGCTTCGAGATGGCTCCAAGAGGGGTGGGACAGGCGGGAGACACGCGAGGCTGCGACCCTCTGCTTTCTGGCTGTTTGGAGGGCAGGTGGCGGTAGTTCGTCCCCGGCCAAGTCCGAGTAAGAACGGAAAGATCTGGACCTTTTCTTTCCTCACCTTGTCTCACCGAAGTCCTTGGTCCCCGGAGCAGTTAGCCTCCTTCTTTCCAGGGAATTAGCCAGACACAACAGCGGGAATCAGACACCGAACCAGACGTGCCCGCCCCGTGCACCCTCCCCGCGTCTGCCCGCCCGCCGGCAGCTGACAGCCCAATGGGGCTCGGCGCGGCGAGGCTGGAAAATCGCGCCCTGAGCCTCCGCTGCCCTTCCAGCCCAGTCCCCGTATCCTCGCGCCCTGCACTTGCCCGGGGCTCCCGTAGTCTCAGCGCCGCGCTCCAGCTCGCCCCGCTCCTCCGCCAGACCGGAGAGCCGCCCGGGGCTACGTGGCCGGGGCCGGAGTCTCGGAGCTCGCGCGCACGGCTACCTCCCCCCGCGCACCCGACCCAGCGGGCTCGCTGCCCTTCCTCCCGCTCGTTTCCCCGCGCCAGGACTTCGGGGGGGGCTGCCGCGCGCCGGACCCCGGAAGCCCTCCCCGCGTAGCTCTCGCTTCTCTTCACAGCCTGCCCCTGCGCCTGGCCGGCGGAGGACCCCGGACAGCACAGGCCCCGGGACCACCGAGCTGATGGCGTCTTCGACCCCTTCTTCGTCCGCTGCCTCCTCGAACGCGGGAGCGGACCCCAATCCTACCAACCTGCGTCCCACAAGTAGGTCCTGCCCCAGTTTCCTGTCTAACCGACTGAGGGGAAGGCGAGGGCGCCGGGACGTGGGGAGGCTGCGCTGGCGGAAAGCGAAGGGAGAGCGCGGTGGTGGCGGCTGGAAAGAACCGGGGCCCTGACCCTTCCCGGCCAGAGGTCATTCGACCGACTGGGACGCTGGGCGATTTGGGGGCGCTGGAGAGTGGGAACCTCGCGGGGCTGGGGTGGCAGTGATCCCTAAGGGCTTCGCAGCGGTGGAGCGGGGGGACAGGCGGCAAGAGTGTTGTTTTTGTTGTGTTGTGTGTGGTTTCTTTGCTTCATGGGACGTCGGGGGTCTGTGTAGGGAGCGGTGTGAGGAGTGGGGAGTCTCAGCGGGAATGGAGTTTTCTGTCTCCGGCTTTCGTTAAGCCGAGATCTGACCCCCTCCTCTTTCCCCCCTGCACTGTGCTCGAAGTCTGTAATCAGCGGAAATTTAGACGTTAATTGCAGCTTTTGGAAAACGCGGGGTCCCTAATTGCTCCAAATTTGCCTCTAGCTATTGACGAGTGAGGGAGACGCCAAAGGCGAGAGAGGTGCATAAAACAGTTTGGGGAATGAGCCTAGACGTCTCAGACAATTAATTACATCCCAGAGACAAAAAAAAAAAAAAAAAAAAAAGGAGCGGCAGCATCCAGAGAGTGGAGGGCTGTGGAACCGGGAGGCCAGAAGGTTTGCCCTGGCAGGGGGAGAGCGCACCCCTCCCTTTTCCTGGGGCCAGAAGGCCTGTCTGCAACGGACCGGTCCCGGAGAGAGAAGAGAAGGGGAGCCAGATAAAGGGCGGGGCCCAGGAGAATTTTGTGCTTCCTTTTTGAGTGAGCTTCTCAACCCATTCCAGAATCTGTCTTTAATTCAGATCGATTTCCCACTTTTCTGTAGAGCCACGGAGATGAGGGGATTGTTTTTCTCTTTCCAATTTGGATTGAAATGTGCCTTCCCCCGAATCTATCAGCTCTAAAGAGTAATAGCCCCCGAATTTCTACATAAGACGGGCTTAGGGATGGCAGTGTGGTTACGAGGGCTTATTGCTGGGCTTTTGTAGGACTTTCTATGAGGTTAAGAAAATGTGAGTTGTTTCCAGCGAAGAAGATGGGAGGTGTTACGGGGCAAGCCCCCCTCTGCAGCCCCTTAGTGCCGTCACTGGCTCCTGGGCTGGAGTCCGTGTCTTCAGTCCGTAGGCTGCGTTCCGGTTCCCTTTGCAGCCGCCTCTCCCCGCGAGCTGCAATTGCCCGCACAACAAAGAGGGGCTCGGGAGAGCCGCCAGCCCTGGCGGCACGTGAGTCCGGCCCTGGCGGCCGAGCTGGCTGGGACAGGCCGAGAGGAAGGGAGGCCTGCGCCTCTTTGTCTGTTGCTCTGGCTTTGGTGGGTTTCTTTCCAGTCTTCTCCACGTTTCCCGCCCGTCTTCTGCTGCCTGGTGGGGCTGGGCGGCCATTGTGTCCCCCTGCCCTTGAGCCCTGCATCCCCACCTCCGGCCGAGCTCCTACTTCTCGGGCGCAGCCGGAGGTGGGGTGCGTGGGCCCAGACCCGGGTCCAAGACCCACTAAAGGATCTGAACTGAGTTAGCACACGGCCTGGCGCGACTGGAATCCGCCGAGGCAGACGGAAGGTAATCGAAAACTCCGCGGGTAAGAGCATACACCTGTCAGGAGAACACCGCTGCCCGCCGCCAGCAGCCCGGCCGCGGCGAGAGCTCCCAGGCTGAGCACGCAGCCCGGCTCTGCGCCGGCTCGCGGCCTCGGTTGCAGACGAGGCCTCGGCCGTGCGGCTGGCTCCGCTTGTTTGCCCCTGCACGTTCTCCCAGGAGGTGGCCTTGCTCAGTCTGCACAACTGTGCTGGCCTCTGGCTCCAGCGACCCCTCCTCCCCGCTCCCCGCCACTCACTGCATTGAAGGGTCTCTCTCGGTTCCTCTCCCCAGTCGCTCTTTCCTGTTACTATCGTTCCCAACTCTGAAAGCCCGAGCAATAAGCCAGAACTCCCAACGCCCCAGCTGAGTGACCTTGGAAAACTCGCTTAGTCTCTCTGAGCCTCAGTGCCTTGCACTTGTAAAGTGAGTCTAGATGAACACTCCTCTTGTTTCGTAGGGTTGTTATGAAAATTAGCGGAGACGGCGTTCAAAGTGTAAGCGCTTTACAGGCTTTTTACCGTCAGGTATTGTTGTTAGGGTTTTGCTTTCCCACCGCTTTCCTGTCTGTCGCAGGAGCTCCGTCTGTGCCAGGCCGTCTCACAGGCGTCGGGCTGTTTCTTCTCCGGGCGGGGTGTCCGTCGCGCTTCGGTTTCCTGGAGGTCGCTCTTCTGTGACAGCCGACAGTCGTGCGCGACTGGAGGCACCGGCTGGGGTGGGCTGGGGGGCGGGAGCGGCTGGAGGGGCCGTGCTTCGAGGGGTCCGGAGGGAATCCCACAGCGGGCCCAGCACACGACGCACTCGGGACTTCGAGGGCACCCTCGTGCTCCGTGCTGGAAGCTGAGCCCCGAGGGCAGGACAGACCCTGAGGAGTCTGATAACACGGCACCTTCTGGGCCCGCGGTTGGGGCCCAGAGGAGAGGCGCTTGATTCCCTTCGCCGTCTCCAGACCCCAGGTGTCGCGGGAAGGGTTAATGAGGGGCAGGTTGGGAAGAAAAGACTCGGAATGAACACCGGATGCGCACTATTGTCTGGTCGACTCCCCGGCCAGACTGAGGAGCATTCAAGCGAGTCCGATCATCTAGTCAAATACTATTTTTCACCCAATTAATTCCTGAACTCTTCCGCGACCCCATTTCATGCCAGTTTATTTTAAGCTGCCACTCGGCTGGAGACCCGCCAAGAAATTATGAGACGTGTTGGTCCCAGATGCCTCTGTGTTCCCTTTCCGGGCTGCTGTGGTCGCCTTTGAGTCTTGGGGCGGAGACCAAGAGACGGGGCCTGGCGGGTGGGTGCCGGGCACTTCGAGCTGCCGAGCCTGGCCCTCTGCTCTTAGGGTCAGTGTGCCCCACCCCGACGCCCACCCCCGCCTGCGCGGCTCCCAGCGAGGGTCTCCTGGAGGCCGGGCGGGGCGCTGGTGCGTGGCCTCTCAGAGACACTGTTCTGTGCCTGGAAGCGGGAGCAGGACACGCGTCATCTGCCCACAGACCTGGCTTCTTGCTCCTTTAGGGAAAGAGCTTTTAATGAGGCGCCCTGGCAAAGACCTGCCCCCCCCCCGTCCCAACCTTTGCCATCACCCGGGTCTCCACGGTCCAAGCCTCACTGATCGCCCCTCTCTTGCTTTCCAGCGTATGACACGTGGTGCGGCGTGGCCCATGGATGCACCAGAAAGCTGGGGCTCAAGATCTGCGGTGAGTGGAAGGTCCTGCTGGGGCCGGGCAGGCGGCGCGGCCTGCGGGCCTGCGGGTTTAGGAGAGGGTGCACGCGAAATGGGGCCCAGGCTGTTGGATCTAGTCTTCTACTGTATCTACAGCCCTGAGGCGGGGCGGAGACGTAGCTCTACGGGCCTTGACCCTCCCCAGCCACCTCCCGACCAGCCCCGGGGGGGCCTCTCCGCCGGCGTCCCGGACTGCCCGAGACCGCCAGGCTCCCCTCCGCGTGTCTAGGCTCGAGAGCGCCGGCACAGCGCCCCCGTGCGGCAGCCCGGCTCTTCTCGCCGCGCGCAGGGCCGCTGCTCCCCTCGAGCTCGGCCGCGCGTCCAGCGGGTCGCGCAGAGAAGGTGACTTGGCCTGGCTTTCCGGGAGAGCGGGCCTGTGGCGCAGTATCTGCCCAAGGCGGTGGCTGACACGTTGTCCCCCTTCCCTCTCTACCATCCTGCATGGAAAGCGGCCTCTCAGGCTAGAGTTTTTTGCCCGGAGATGCCATAACAGATTCAGGTTTTGTTCTTTGGGGCCTCGGAGGACAAGAGAAAGGATTGTCTGCAGCCCCCGGTGGCCTGCCGAGGGCAAGTGCGTGCGGCGCAGGCCTGAGGGTTTGCTGAGTTTGCCCTTAAAGTAGGGGACGGAAGGGAAAGGGAGCAGGAGAGGGCGGGGGTGGGGGGCCCGCGAGAGAGAAAGGGGGAGTCGGGTGCGGTTTGCCAGAGAAAGGAAAATAGATCTGGGAGCTGGAAAGGAGAAAGAACAGCTCTCTGGAGACGTGAGGGTCTGAAATGAAAACGCCCAAGGGATGTAATTTTTTTCAAAGAAAAAGGAGATTCGCACGAATGGACACAGCCGAGTGGCTCCGGCTGAACAATGAGGACTTGCTTTCCCTGATACAATTCACCGTCTAAAATCTTCAGCCTTATCGGGCTAGAAAATACGGGCGTCCCCGGGCAGGGGGCGGAGCAGCCCGGGAAGATTAACGAGGGGCTTATTAAAGAGCCATCCATCAGCTGCTGCGCCCGGGCGATAGCGGCGGAGCCGCACCGGGCACACCCCAGCCCCGAGCCCCCACTGGCGGGCGAGCCGGGTGCTCTCTGGGCCTGATTTTCCCAGATTCCCTGCGTCCCGGGTCCCCGGGCGGCAGCCGAGGGATTATTTAGCAGCTTCTGGGTACCCCCTCCCTTTCCAAAAGTGCGGCGCCCTCTCTGCGTTTTTCGGACTCTGTCTCCTGGAAAGGTTGTTCAACTCCAGCTCTAGCCATTTTACAGGGAAAGCCCAGCCCTGGGGTTTGGCCTTCTCCCCAGCACGCGAGGCCCGTGGGGCGAGTCCGGTAGCCGGGTCCCTGGCGGGGGTAGCTGGCAGCAGCCTAGCTTTGTTCTATAAATAGCTCCCTCCCCCAGCCGCCGTTCCCGGCTTAATGGTCTGTTCCGCGCCGGGTCCCTTCCGCGAGGCGCTGGGCTTCAGCAGCCGTCATTGTCATGCAGTCGGGCAAGCAGAACTGAGCGAGCCCTGGGCGCCTGCGGCTGTGGAGGACCGGGTGGAAAGGCTTGCGGCGAAGTTCGCTTTTCCTGCGGTCCTGGGCCCGCCCGGGGGGCAGCCCTCGTCCACCCCAGTCCCCGCCTCCTGGCCTCGGCCCCGGCTGTGCTCGGTGCTGCCCGGACTGCGGGCCTTCGAGTCCAATGGAAGAAAAAAATCTAAACACCCCTTTGGGTAAAGGTGCTCCTCTTGGTCCGGGAATAGGGGGCCAGTGTTTGCATCAACTTCCGCTGAGAAGAGCTCTTGGGCATTCGGGGGCTACCTTCCTTAGAGAGTTTCTTCACTGTTTCTATCCCTCCCCCCAGTGCTAAGTTCAGGACAGTCGAAATCCACCCGGCAGATCAGGGCTGGTAGTCAGTTAAGGGGAAATTGCCTTCTGCTAAAATGCATGCTTTGGGGGCATAGCTTAGGAGGCTTCACATGAGGTTTGATTCTGGAAAGAAAGAAAACACCAGAAGATTTATTTTCCATACCTTGGGCCAACTCTGGCTTTCCATTTTAATCTAGTGGAGGCAAAGCACAGCCTTTAGTTTTGACCTGAATCCACAGTGCCCTCCCCTCTTCCACACACAGACATGTCCACTCACTTCATCCCAGATTTTCTGTGGCCTGAAGGGTGCCTTGTTGACCTGGCACCATTTGGGGGTTGGTTTGACCTTTCACCTTAACACAGCAGAGTGATTAAACGGTCTTCTTCCCATGTCCATTGCCCTGCCCCTCCCAAACTTCTTCAGCGCCTTGCCAAGATTTTATCCCCACCTGCTCTCCTGCCCCCTTCCCTGGAAACCCTCAGGAATGAAGCCGCAGGGAAGATGCTGGGTCTCACCAGTGTTAGCTCTGGAGGCAGAATCCTGGGAAAGGAATCAACTAGAAGAAACCCAGGGTCTTGTCAAGAGGTAGAGAGTGGGGCGGCTACAGGCATGGTAGCATCGCCTAAATACACAGAAGGAGATGCAGCTGGCCCTCAGTTTGTGGCTCTGGGCTCTGCTAACTTCCCGGGTCATCCTTGTACATCCATCACCTGTCTATGCAGAGGCCGCAGACAGGCTGCCAATTGTAGCCTCTGAGGTCTTTCATGTAGCCTATGCAATGCGCGCGTGCGCGTGCATGTGTGTGTGTGTGTGTGTGTGTGTGTGTGTGTTTAATTTTGTGTCAGTTGCCAACTTTTAAACATAGAGAGACTTCAAATATTCTGTACTTTTGGCTTCTCTTGAATGCTAAAATAAAAGGGGGCCAGGGTACTTTGATCCCATAAAAATCAGAACGAGAGCCCCTTCCTCTGGTTAGATGCGGCTCCCTGCTTCAGCTGGTGAGGAGAGCGAGAGTCGGGCTTCGGCCACATTATGCCCTGGGACGTGTGCTTTTCTGCCCTGCTCCACTGGCAGCCCCACTTGGAAGCAATTGACTCATGCCAGGTGCTCCCTAGTTCCCCACGCTTCCCCCCACTCCCTCGGACCCCTAGACCTTTGAGTTTGGTGGCAGCCTAAGGAACCAGCAGCAGGATCTCCCCACAGCCACGCGGTAGAGTCTTGACAGGACTCACTTCCTGTCCCCGACTTGAAGCCTGACCAAAGCCAACTGCAGCTTGGCTTTCCCTGTTCTGCCTCTTTGCCTCTTAAGAATGTGGAGCTGGGTTACTAGTCACTCACAGTCTTAAACAAGGTCCTCACAGCCGGGGTGCAGAGCAAGAGGGAGTACAGTCTGCTTCAGTCTCAGGGACTTCTTGCCAGCCAAGGAAGTTGTCAGACACTGACCTCAAGTCATCCACCACCTGGTCATCCTGGCAGAAGCATGCAGTTCCTTCCAGAGCTGCTCAGAGACCAGAGGTCTGGCTCATTTACTTTTTATGAGGCTCCCAGTATTTTAGAAAAGAAATACCTTCAAAAAAATTGTTATCCCCATAACAATATACATTAAGTGATTATATTGTCAGATTAATGGTTTTTGCCACAAATTATAATGCGATGTGAGTATGCTATTCATAAGGTCACTCTGGGACTTACAGAAAGTATGGATTCATAGGGCACTCCAAGGAGCGTGGTCCAGGGATGGGATGCAGGTTTGAAGTTGTCGTCTCTCAATCCTGTCAGGACACCTCTCAGATTTAGAGATAATATCCAAAGCCTAAGTGGACATCTAAGGCCCTGCAGCTGCCCAGAGAACAGACATTTCTAAGAGGTTTCAGGCAGAGACTTGTGGCTTTTCCTAGGAGTGGGTTGGAGCCAACCAGGGTTTAAGGACCTAAGAGTCAGATTTCAGTGGGCAGGACCTCACTGCCATTGGGCCACACAGACTTGGTCTTTTTGGCCTAGCAAATCCCACGGCTCCCTGTTCCACAAGCAGGGGAGCAGGCTCTGAATTCAGGAGCCATGTGATCCTGCATCCCTCTGGCACAGGAGTGCTGGCTGAGTGTGGCTCCCGGTTTTGGACTTTGGGGCTTTGGAGGAGGAATTCAGAAAGTAGGAGAAGAGGTGAGGGAAAAGATAAAAACGCCACCTGCATATCCAAGTGTGGAGCTCTGTTATATATTAGTGCAGTGATCTTCAACCTTTTCCATCTCATGGCACACATAAACTAATTACTAAAATTCTACAGTGCACCGAAAGATACAGTTTTGCTGATCTGACAAAAAAAAACCCAGTTATAATTTTGATTCATTCACACTGGATGGCTATTGTTGTGTTGGCTATTGTCATTTTTTTATTTGACAATCTAAGGGAAAAGAGGTCAGTGCCCCTGACTGAATAGTCAGGTATTGCATGTTTTAAAACAAATGCCAGTGCACCGCAGCACGCCGGTTGAAAATCGCTGCAGCAGTGTGTCTTTCCCCTGGTGTCCTTTGGGACTTTAGCGGTAAGTTTACAGGGTGCCGGGAACAATGAAGGTATGGTTCCTCTGCCTTCCTATTCTTCCCTCCAAAAATAGCCCCTGCTCCTGAGTGTGTGGGAGGACTCTAATCACCCCAGTCTTCCACCTGCTCCCCTCCTTCCTCCACCCCTCAACACTGAATTGCAGTCCTGGGGAAGTAATGCAAAATCCCTCAGATTAACTTGCTTCTTCTTGAACCTCCTGAGACTTTCCTCCAAGCTGCCTTGTGATGTAAGTGACTCCCCAAGGATCTTGGTAGCTACAAAGACAGCTTTGGGGTCACCAAGAAGCCTAGTCCTCTCTTCCTCTTTTCAGTCTGGCGCATTTGGGGCTGAGGGAGCCGGAGCAGGCCCCAAGCCCGAAGGGACGGGACATGCGGAGGCCCCAAGGGAGGCTCTGTGCTCAAGGCACTTTGAGTCCCACCCTGGGCTCAGAGGTCATCTCTGTGGAGTTCTCAGATGGCTTTTTAGCTTTATTACCACATTGGCCACCATCTGCCAAACTGTAAGCCCCTGGAGGGTAGGGGTCTGCCTAATTTATCTTCAGAAAAATTGCACTGACATCCAACCTGTGAGCTGTCCTTGGTGGCGGAGGACAGCATCTAATCCCAGCTGCTGGTCCTCACCCCTCCCTCTAGTTGCACAGCCTGGGAACCCAGTGCTGGCAGCATCCTCTCTGATCGTGTCCTTCCCTTGAAACCCCATCCTGGGGCTGGTTACTGGAGTGGAAGCTGTCCAATTGACTTAATTCTGAGTTCACTGTCACATTCAGAGAGGAGAATGGGCTTTGCTTACTGTTTTTCTCTCTTGCATGACTGGGTCTGTGCCACAGATGACACTTGGCACTGCCCCCTCCCTGCCTGAAGGCAAGCGGTGCCAGAGCCCTTACATATAAAATGCAGACACTCGGCTTCTCTGGAGAAGTGAGCACCCCACTTGCAGAGTCCACCTGGCTCGGCAGCTGCCCCTCTGACACTGGAGTTCAGGGCACTGCCTCTGACCCAGCTTCTTGTACTGCAGGCTTCTTGCAAAGGACCAACAGCCTGGAAGAGAAGAGCCGGCTTGTGAGTGCCTTCAAAGAGAGGCAGACCTCCAAGAACCTGATTTCCTGTGAAAACAGCGAGAGAGGTGGCCACTTCCGGCGCACAGAGACCGACTTCTCCAACCTGTTTGCCCGAGGTAGTCCCTCCCCACCGTCACCCTTGCACTTGTTCTCCCAGTGCTGGTGCTATCCAGCGGGCTCCCTATTTGAGTTTCTTGACTTTTTCCTGAAATTTTACCTCTTTTACCAAAAATGTCACTACTTTCCATGAACTGTCATGAAACTACTTTTCTAACGTTTGAATCCCTCCTTCCTCCGTGCCCAGGTCTTCCCTGCTTTGGAAGCCAGATGAGGGTAGGCAATAAAACAGTCAATGCTAAAGACACTTTCAAGGGCGAATGTGAATTCATAGAATCTCGGAATCCATAGGACTGTTACATATAAGAAAATGCGGTAATTCCCTTCATAGCATCTATCCTCCGAGGTCAGCAACAACCTCAACAACAGCAAGAACGAAAGCGCTGGCGGGGCCTCATGACCAAGTGCGGTCCTGAAGCTCGCTTCCTCTCCTCATTCACTGTTGCCCACGTTGCTGGTCTCAGCAGGGGGCTTCCCGGTCCCTCTCCCAGACAGCTCAAAGGTGAACCCACCACCATCCCTTTCCATTCACTCCCCACAGGCCAGAGAGGCCAGACCAGAACAGGAAACAAGACTTTAGTAAATAACTTCAAAGAGAACCTGGGGAATAGACACAGAGCATCACAGAGAACCATTCCGCTTCTGAACTATGGCTGACAACCTCAATTGGGCCCCTAGGGCTTTCCACTCTAGGGCTTTCCTTAGCCTGACTCTGCCTAACAGAGGCCGTAACCCAAATTCACCTGCAGACACCCCAGAGTGCAGGCCAAAAGGACGAGGTTAAAAGAGAGGTGGGAGTTCCCGCTCTCACCTTCCTGAGTCTCATCTTCCAGTTCTAGTTTTCTGTCTGAGGACACCACAAAGGGGACACCTCAGCCTCCACCCACAGAGGCCTTACCCTCTGCCACCAACAGATCAAGCACATCATGACACCAAACCAAAAAGCCCAGCGTCTGAATCAGATGTACAGGGACATACTGGTACCAGGGGAGCGAGATGGACGGCCCCTCCCCCACAGACCTGACAGGTGTCTGTTCGGCCTGCAAATGCAGGACTGCAGCGGCAGCTGCTCACCGCTCCGTAAAGCCCTCCATTTCTCACGTGGGCAGCCTAGCTATCAGAAAGTCTGTGAACACCCAGAAAGGTGTGCAAGACCTCTGTGTATATGCTCATGTGCATTTTTCTAGGGAGACGGTACATCAGATTCTCAATGTGCATACATATCCTGGAATGAAATTAGGCCTATAAAGATATCATGGCTGACAATAGGATTTCTGGGCCTGGGAAAGACAGATATGAGTCAAGTGATAACCACTCATTGGCTCTCCCTCCCAGATCTGCTTCCAGCTAAGAACGGGGAGGAGCAAACTGTCCAGTTCCTCCTGGAGGTGGTGGACATACTCCTCAACTATGTCCGCAAGACGTTTGACCGCTCCACCAAGGTGCTGGACTTCCATCACCCACACCAGCTGCTGGAAGGCATGGAGGGCTTCAACCTGGAGCTCTCTGACCACCCTGAGTCCCTGGAGCAGATCCTGGTTGACTGCAGAGACACCCTGAAGTACGGAGTCCGCACAGGTAAGGGTAGGAGCAAGGTGGACCAGCCGCGGCAAGCTTGACCTGCACCACACCCCTTCTGGTTGTGAGGATGTGAAACTTCATGTTGAAGGAGGAACCCAAACATAGTGAGGGAAGAAAGCAAAGTGCTCAGTGACCACACAACAACCGGGGACAGTGACAGTTCATGGAAGAAAGGCCCGAACCCTAGCAAAAGCCCGTTATCATCATCTATTGCTGTAGAAGTAGGTTTAAAGGATACACAATACACGGTATTAGGTCAAATTCTGTAAAAAGTTTTCCTTCTTTGTTCTAAGCTATTCACAGCCTAAAAACAGCAGAATGACCCATTTCATGCCTATTTCATTCTGATAAATCCTGCCCTTCATGTCCTTGAAATTGGGGAGAATTGAGCCTATATCTCTCCCTTTCTGTAGTAGTTTCCTAATGCTGCCAAAACAAATTACCTCAAACTGAGTGACTTAAAATGATAGAAATTTATCCTCTGCCTGTTCTGGAGGCTAGAAGTTTGAAATCAAGGTGTCTGCAGGGCCAGGCTCTCTCTGAAGACTCTTGGGGAGGATCCATCTTTGCCTCTTCTAACTTCCGGTGGATGCGGGTATTCCTTGACATCCCTTAGCATGGAGATGCATCACCCCAGTCTTGGCCTTCACCTTTACATGGCATTCTCCATGTGTCTGTGTCCAAATTTCTCTCTCCTTATAAGCACACCAGTCTTTGGACTAGGGCCACCCTAACCCATTATAGCCTCATCTTAACATCTTTACTTAATTACATTTGCAAAGAACCTATTTCCAAATAGTCACTCACCAGGAGATAACACTTGAACATATCTTTTTGAAGGACACAATTCGACACTCAGCACCTTCTATTGGCTAGGCCAACACACATACTTCAAATTCTATTCTTACCTCCGGAGTTCAGACACCCTAAATCCCCAATTCTTATCTCCAACAGGAAGCCCTGGAAGATGCCCTGTGGCCTCCTTTTCTTGTTACATGAGCCCTCTCTAATCAGCAATCCTGGCCAAAATGGTTACTTTCTTTTAAAAATTTATTTATGAGAGGGGAAGAGAGGGAGAGAAACTTCTATGTGCAAGAGAAACGTAGATCAGTTACCTCTCGCACGTCCCCATCTGGGGACCTGGCCCACAACCCAGGCATGTGCCCTGACTGGGAATCAAACTGGCAACCTTTTGGTTTATGGGGCGATGCCCAACCCACTGAGCCACACCAGTTAGGGCTAAAATGGTTACTTTTCAATTGCCTCAAGCTCAAGGACATTTTGAATCTCTCTCTGGCTATTTTGAAATCTAGGAGTTAAGCAGTGGTTTCTTCTCCGTACTGTCTTTCACCACGGCGGCCTGGCCATCCAGTGCTCTCGGGCAGACAGGTCCACAGGAACTGGCAGTCCATGGCATAGCAGCCACCAAACAGGAGCCCCTAAGGCCACAGCTGGTAGCCTCTTGTTCTTTTGTCTTCTTTTTCTCTCTTTTATTATCCCTCTCACTCTTCCTAGTCATTTGAAAGTCTGAGTGGGGACGTTGGTGGTGATAGAGCTGAGTAGGCTATTAGATGTCAAAACCAAAGTGTTATAATGAAATAATGAGGCTGTCCAAAGAGGCGTTTTTAAATAGAGAATCCCAAACAGCTTTTGAGGTCTGCCAACACCACTAGAATAAGTGTAGCTTCCTCAAATAACTGTGGGATAAAGACTTAATTATATTACAAAGTCTGTGTTTGATTTTTAAAGAAAAGCATGCTCATCCATTCAGTTACATCTCGCCTTGGTGGCTGATGGCTAACCCATTTCTGGTGGAGATCAGGTAGTGTTATTCGGCTGGATAGAAGGAGTCAGCACTCTCCACGTGTGTTTTAGCTTGACTTACTTTGGTCCAGAGATTTTTATTTTGTCAGCTCACTCTACAAACACTTTCTCAGAGAGATGAGACCCCATACTTTTATTCCCAAAGCCCAGAATAGTGTCCCTCAAAGGAAAATACATGAATTTGTCATAATAGCAATTCCTATTGCCTATTAATCTAAAGCATCACCCAGTCAGAGAAACATGGACCCTTTTTTAAATCATATTTTTCAATTACAGTTTACAGTCAATATTATTTTGTATTAGTTTCAGGTGTACAGCCTAGTGGCTAGGCAATTATATACTTTGCAGAGTGGTCCCCCCAATATTTCCAGTACCCACTTGGCACCATCCACAGTTATTACAGTACTATTGACTATAAACCCTATGCTGTACTTGACATCCCCATGACTATTTTGTAACTACCATTTTGTACCTCTTAATCCCTTCACCTGTTTCACACAGCCCCCCTTACCCTCTGGCAACCAAGTGTCTGTTTGCTGTTCTATGCATCCATTTCTACTTTATTTGTTCATTTATTTTGTTCCTTAGATTCCACACATAATGAAATCATATGGTATTTGTCTTTCTCTGTCGGACTTATTTCACTTAACATAATACCCTCTAGGTCCATCCATGGTGTAGCAAGTGGTAAGATTTCATTCTTTTTATGACCAAGTAATATTCCATTGTATGTATATACTGATGGACACTTAGGCTGCTTCTATATCTTGGCTATTGTAAATAACACTGCAGTGAACATAGGGGTGTATATAGTCTTCAAATTAATGTTTTGAGTTTCTTGGGATATATTCCCAGAAGTGGAATTGCTGGGTCATAGGGCAGTTCCATTTTTAATTTTTTTAAGGAACCTCCATACTGTTTTCCATATTGGCTGCACCAGTCTGCACTCCCACCAACAGTGCACAAAGGCTCCCTTTTCTCCACATCTTCACCAGCACTTCTTGTTTGTGGATTTATTGATGATAGCCTTTCTGACAGGTATGACATGATATCTCATTGTGGTTTTAATTTATATTTCTCTGATGATTAGTGATGTTGGGCACCTTTTCATATGTCTACTGGCCATCTGTATGTCCTCTTTGGAGACGTGTCTATTCAGGTCCTCTGCCCATTTTTAACTGGATTGTTTGTGGGTGGGTTTGGTGTTGAGTTGTATGAATTCCATATGAATTTTGGATATTAACCCCTTATTGACTGTATCATTGGTTAATATCTTCTTCCATTTAGGAGATTGGTGGTGATTTCCTTTGCTGTGAAAAAAACTTTTTAGTTCGATATAGTCTCATTTATTCATTTTTTTCTTTTGTTTCCCTTGCCCAAGGAGAACTATCAGAAAAAAAGATTGCTAAAAGAAATGTCAGAGATTTTTCTGCCTGTTTTCTTCTAGGACATTTATGGTTTTGAGACTTATATTTAAGTCTTTAATCCAGTTGGAGTTTATCCTTTTATATGTCCAACTTTTCCAACCATATACTGAATAGACTGTGTTTACCCCATTGTATATCTTGCCTTCTTTGTCATATATTAATTGATGTTACAGGCGTGGGTTTATTTCTGGGCTCTGAAACATGGACTTTTGTTAATTCAGAGTGTGGATCCACTTAGATATTCACCCTGCAGTCATCCTCCCCGTTCCTCAGAGCAGCTCTGGGAGCAGATATTTGCATCTACAGACTTTATTATCTTCCAGACAGTATGAAACCTCCTGCTGCATCTCAGGGTGTCGACCTGGCAAAGTGCACTGTGGCTGCCGTGTGAAAACAGCTCCTGGATGCTGGTCTCTTGTTTAGACGTAGATACCAAAGCACTAGGGTAAATCCCGCAGGTAGCTACACGTAGTGGAAGATTTCTTTTCTAAAAAAGAATATTAATACTCAGCCAAAATAATGAATTGCATTTTTAAAATTTTTTTAGAGAGAAGGGAAGGGAGGGAGAAAGAGAAGGAGAGAAACATCAATGTGAGAGAGAGAAATATCGATTGTACGTGCCTCCAACCAGGGACCTGGCCCACAACCCAGGCATGTGACCGACCGGGAATCGAACTGGTAACCTTTTGGTTTGCAGGACGATACACAACACACTGAGCCACACGAGTCAGGACTGAATTGCGTTTTAATAGTGCAAACATGCTGATCCGGGTACACTCCACAAAGGGATGATGATAATGGCATTTGGAGATTTTTCTACAAATTAGCAAAAGACTTCTGAAAAAGGACCAGTATATTTAGATTGTCTGTGAACTGAGATAGATGCTAATCAGCCCTCAGTCATGGTAAATATGTTGACTTCCTTAATTTTTTCTTTTTAATTTTGTATTATGAAAAGTTATAAACATATACAAAAGTAGAATAGTATAAAAAATGAGCCCTATGTACCCAACACCCAGCTTCAACTATTATCAACTCCCGCCAATTTCATTTCATCTTCCCCCCAGACCGCCGGCCCCTCTTCTATATTATATGGAAGCACATCCCTGGCATAATATTATTTTATCCCTAAACATTGTTTATCATCAAGGGCTCTTTAAATAAAAATAATCACAATGTCATTATTCCATCCCAACCCCCACCAAATTTACAGTTCCTTAATGTCAAATATCCAGTCAGTGTTGAAATTTTAAATGTCTTATGAATGTCGGAAGTGTTTTGTTTTGTTATAATTCATTCGAGTCAGAGCCCAAATAAGTCCCTGATGATGCAACTGCTTGCTATGTCTCATAACCAACGTAGATTTTCCCTTCCATCTCTCCTTTTCTAACTTGTTTGTTCAAAGCTTTACATTAAAAAATTACTCCTTCTTTCTCCCCCTCCCTGACTCCTGGCCATGCGTGCTCAACATCACATCTGTCATCTGTTATTTTCATTGAATACAGAGAGTTGAAATTTGAATTTAAACCAAGTCATTTTGTTACTTGACATGACTTCTGGAATAAGTTGTTGAGGGCATCAGCCTGTAGCTACAAGAGAAAAGAAGGTTTTAGAGCACTTTTTGTCCTTTATATTTTATCGGAGAATGACATACTGTTTCACTTTTGTTTGAGGCCGTTTCTGTCAGTTTGTCTGTCTTTGACCCTCTTTCGTCTTTGCCAGGTCACGTGGTTTTCATGCTTGTGAAATAGCGTGATCGAACTTATTTATGATGCAGTTTTGTATTAAAATGAAAGGTTTGTTCAAAGCTTTCAAATGGGTATCACATGTATTTTACAATGAATTTTAACAAAATTATTACAGGACAGCTCCCAGATTCTGCTGACACTGAGCAAAGTAGAGTGAAATAGGCTAGTTTAAGCTATTTAGTGTGGTCTACACAAATGTCTGAAATCTGGCCTCATAGTTACACTAAGTTTACTATTTATGCCTCTTTTATTTATTCTAAAAATCAGTATTATTTTTGGGGGGACTGTTGAGATTCAGGGATCGGACTATTCCAAGAAGTAAGAGTCCAGATATTCTGCATGAGTCCCCATCACACGTGGGAAGGAATAGGCATTCTCAGAGAGGAAACTTAGGTGAGGAACATTCAAACGCTAGCTTTCTGACAGTTATTTCAGAGGCAAAAGCAATTTCCACGGGAAACACAGCAGTCAGCAGATCTTTCTAACACCAGTCTCTGTCACATACCCCGAGATAATCTATCGCGTTGACTCCTTTGGGTCAGCTGAGCCAAGCCCGCTGATGTGGGGTTGAGAATTCCTGTGAGTGCCAAGTTGGCCAAAACTTGGCAACAATCCTCAATTTGCTGAGAACAAAGCCTGTGAAAACATGCTCTGGGTCGCCGAGGGCTTCAAAGTTACATAATAAAAACAATTATTTTACCATCAGCCCAATGAGTGAATGAGGCTATGTCTGCCCGTGTTTCAAAGAGGAGATGCCAGGTCATCTCAGCAATAAGTTTAGTGTAATGGTCACTTGTCTGTGTATAGGCAAACACACCAATGGTTGGTGTCACACCTGGCTGACACAGAGACCCAGCGAGTGACGGCATGCCCTCAGCATCGGCCCCACAGCCGGCACTTTCCCTGGGCTTGGATTGGTCCACGCCGCACACTCTCTCTGAGGCCTGCAGCCTCCCCTCCGCTAGTAAACCTTGATTTGGGGATTAAAGGTCGAAACATTTATGAGGAAAATCAGGACCACTACACTCTGATATGTAATTAAAACTATATGCACAATGAGAATTTCATGTGGAAATTAATTAAGGTATTAGAAAGATTATTAGTTTCATAACATTGGATTTTTTATTTAAAAGCATTATGCTTTAGAAACATATAACTTTGGGGGACATCCTTCACGGTAGAAGTTGGTGTAGGGTGAGTCGACCCGACCCTCCTTCTCCATGTCCTTGGCAGCCCTGTGAGGCTGTTGGGGTGGAGGCCCCGTCAGTGTGGCCTGTGGAGCAGGGTTTTGCCTAGAGGATAGCTTGAAAAAGCCGGGCTTGCCTTGACGCTTGCCTGTCACTTACCTCTCTAGGTCATCCTCGATTTTTCAACCAGCTCTCCACTGGACTGGATATCATTGGATTGGCCGGCGAATGGCTGACATCAACTGCCAATACAAATATGTAAGTCCCTCCTACTATTTTCATATAAACAGCCATGATGTATGATTATGGTTTGTACTTTAAAAATCTAATCCAATGGCTTTATAATAATTTTACTATAGTTACCCCAGTCATCTTTTCTCTTTGAATTTTGTAAGTATATCACCTTATAAATCTCTTAGGTTTATACTGATTTAATAGGGCATAATTCATGAATTACCTTTTAATTGAATGATGCATTTTAATAAAAGCATAGTTGTAAGAAATAATAACTCTAGTTTTCAAAATTTAGTGTGAATTCCATGTTAAAAGACTCCATATTTCTGAATGATGTATTAAAGAGGTCGTGTTTTAGAGTACGTTCTTGGTCCATTTTCCTACCCAAACACATTGGCCCTTACACTGCAGTTGTATTTCCTTCATAGTTAAAGCTGCCTTAAAGCCACAGACTAATTTGGTCAACCTATTGCTTAGCTAAAAATTCCCAAACAAAATTCAGCTAGTAGTGATACAGTATATATTCCTCTCAAAATCACTGTTTGTTTTTCTCAATTTGCCTTTTTTTACATACTAGTTTGAGTAGGCAAAGCCTTTATTTGTTTCTATGTTCTTGTAAATTGACATGAAACTGACTCTGAGGTTCTGGGGTTGGGGGGGTGCATGTACTACCTGGGCAGCCAGTCCTCTGACAATCACCTTAGCTTCCTCTACATGCAGATTACATTTTTGGAGACGAGGACGGTGATAAGGTGATGGGGGGTGGTGATGCCCACTGAGCCCTGTCTCTCTTCTCAGCAGGGTGGTCATGTTTTACCACCATCTGTCACCCAGACAGGGGCTCCACCACTGTTACAGTATCCAGGAGAAATAATGAAACGAGTTTCTCACAATAGCTTTAAAATAACTACGTAAGAGTTATGTGGGGTTTAGTTACTGTGGAAACATTTAGAAAATAATCATCCACCCTTTTAAGTTCGTGATAAAATAGATTTAAAAAATAAATTTAGGTGAAAGGGTGGTATTATTTAAAATGAGCTATTCCATTTGACATTAAGATAGAATGTAAGTTATTAAAGTTCAAAGTACTCTATTCATCTTAAGCAAACTACTCCCAGCCACAGAATCTGAAAGGGTACTTTAAAATTACTTATCGAGTTGTGTGTGTTCCAAAAAACACTGTTTAATGCTGTGACTCAAAATCCTCAATGACTTGTAGAAAAGTTTATATTAATTAAGGATTCTTGTTATGTGTGCTAATTTAAGACAACAATGACAAATTCTTTAAAGCAGATGTGACAAGTGAAGCCTTTCATGCTAAAAGGCGTAAAAGATTACGTTGATTGAAATCAAAAACGGTTTTCATGCTCCCGGCCTGCCAGTCACGGTTAGCTTCCCGGCCTGTCCGTGTCGGACCGTGCAGGCTGCGAAGGGCAGAGAGGGATTCGGGTCAAAGACACAGTTGCTTCTCTGGGCTCCTCGAACAAAACACTCGCCTTTGCAATTTTTGCTGTAGTGTAAATTGTGAGACAAAAACACATCAGCAAGCACAGACATCGTAATACACTAATTATAACTTGAAAAGACACTGATGCTTAATTGGAGCATCTCACACTAAGGAACAATTTTAATTAGAAAGTACAGCTTTTAAAAAACTTAATTATTTGGTAAATAAATGAGGAAAATAGAGTAAAAGATACATATCTATTAAGGCCTGAATACTCTTATTAGGCCCTGCACTTACCCAGCACTTTTAAGTGTATATTCTGTAGGCCTCTCAGCTGCAATTTCCATATATATGTGTGTGTGTGATGTATATATACACATTTATATTACTTACCTGGAGATCAGGATATTTATGTACACACACATATATAAATATACATATATATCCTGATCTCCAGGTAAATAAAAGGAACTCACCCCTGTGAACCATTTATGACCAGATATTCTCCTAAAAGGCTTTTCTTCAACCAGAGATTCTCACGAACTCTCCTTTTTTTGGTTTGTGTTCATAAAAATCAAAGTCCCTTATTATTTCCTTACCTCAGCTCAGCCATGAAACACTAAAAATGTCCCAGCCATCTGAGGTCAAGGCCAGTCCAACTAAGTGACACCTAGTAATTGCAGCTGGACTGGACAATGGATGCTTATAAAATATGATCCGATTCCAACAAATCGATAGAGAAGGTTATTTAAAATGGTGAAATAGTTTCTGTCAGTTCTGGAGACAAGGCATTGTCTGAAGAAGTAATAAGTATTATCTAGAAATTGCTCTAAGCCAGTTCCCCTGGAAGACCATGAAGTGTGGCAGCTCTGTCAGGAGCTTACGCAGACATGGGCTCCGCCGTGGCAGCTTCTTCTCCAGCTGGGAGCAGTGTTCAGCGTGAGTCTGAGAAAGAATGGCAAAGGCTCTTGTTGCAGCAGAGTAGGACTTAGTGATGTGCTCATTTCTGTTTTACCTGCACTATAGTTAAGTTTGGGTGGTACGGATAATAGGAAAATATTCCTCAGTGTAGCATTTATTTTTACCCTCACCTGAGGACATATTTATTGATTCTAGAGAGAGGGAAAGGGAGGGAGAGAATCATGGATGCAAGAGAGAAACATCGATCAGTTGTGCCCCAACCAGGGCCTGAACCCACAACCTAGGTGTGGGCCCTGATCGGGAATCGAATCCACGACCTTTCAGTTAGTAGGACAACACTCCAGCCAACTGAGCCACGCCGGCCACGGCTAGTACAGTGTTTTGAAAGCAATGTCCAGTATCCTGATTCAAAGGGCAAAGTGATAGGTGTCTGACTGTTGGAGTAAAAAGAACATTTATGTTCATGCACTTATACCTGCCTGTGCACATATCTTTGACATGTATTTTTCCAAGCAAGGGCCCAGGGAAGATCCAAAGAAAACTTCACACATGTGTAGTGTCCGTGGCATGTACGGTTCTTCTCTTCCCAGACAGGACCAGCAGGCACAACTGCGCGGGCTGAGCAGCAGTGCCCAAACGTGGACGGCAGCCTTCCCACAAGTAACTGAGCACAACCCGCAATCTTCATGGCAAGACCTATCACAGCCCTTTGTTATGAGGTTATGATTTCAACTACCTAGTGCTTTATTTTCGTAGAAATTACCCAGGAGAAACTTTCTGTGGGAGTTACCAGTCATCGTGTGCTACGGGGCAGGCCATCAGAGAGGAGTCTGTAGCACGCCGTCCTCGTTTGTCACAGAAACGCAGCTGTGACACAAAGGACTTGGAATTCTGACTCTGAAACATACTCACTGGGAGATCTTAAAACAAATCACTGCGTTTCTCTGAACCTCAGTTTCTTCTTCAGGAAAATGGGGGATACTAGTATCCATTCTACAGAGTGGCTTTGAAGACTAAGACAGGCACTAGCCCTAAGTGCCCAGTGTGTGCAAGGTGCAGCGTGCACACGCACGCAAGGAAAGGCAGCCGCCCACAGGTCTCTGTGGTCATTCAACACCTCTCCCTTCAGCCCCCGGCCCTTTTGTTTCTGTCTCTCAGCATCTCCGGACACCAGAGGGGCTCACTAAGCTCCCCTCAGGCGTGTTAGCTTCTAAGGTGAAGATAGGCCACCTGCCATGTCTGTAAGGAGAGGAAATCTAAGAGGAGTGTCAAGATGGTCAACATAAAAAAAATATTTCTTTCTCTCATTAAAGAAGTTTGGCAGTCCTCGGGCATCCAGACCCCCTGTGCCTTTTTCACCCCTATTGTATGCAGCTCTGGCATCACATCCGTGTCCTAGACCTCACGAAGGTGGGAGAGGGAGGGAGGGAGAAAAAGCAAAAAAGGAACACACTCTTCTGAGAAACTTCAGAAGCTCCACCTCTTTCCCCGCAGCATCTCTGTAGCCAGAAATTGGTCCGGTGGCCACACCTGGGGAGTCTAGGGAATGTCATCTTTGATCTGGGTGAACTGCCACCCCAAGACTGATACTGGTTAGCAGTCAGCAGACTTTGCCACAAGAGAAATATGGCTTCTCAATCAATGTGCCTTGGTTCTGACTGCATCCCTCTGGAAAGGCGAGTTGAGCCATGAAGAAAGGGCTGACTCACTACCCTACTCAGAATACAGAATGGCCCAGAAGTCTCCTTCGGTGTCACTCTATGGCTCTTTCACGTCCCTCCTTCCTGTCCCATGTTCTTGTGCTTCAACTTAGAGATTTTTGCAGGTTTAGTTCCTTGGTCTCTGATTCTGAAATATAATCTTGTACTCTAACTCCAGCATCTAACCGGCTTCTTCTGAATCCATATTTGACCTTTGATCTCTTGACTTTAATCTGCTTTTGTCTGTCGCTTAGGGGAGGGGCACCTAGCCTGGAGTCCAGGTTGCAAGAGGGGTGCCTCCTGCAACTGTGTACTAAGTGATGAGTGTGTCCTCATTTTCTTCCTGGGAAGAGGGGCCGTAGCTTTCCTAGGAGTCCTAACGGGGTCCCTGGCCCCAATTAAGTTAAGAATTGTTACTCTAGGGTGAACTTCAAGGCTTTCTATAAGGTTTTGGGTGTGGGCAGACTGCCAGTTGTAAGCATGGCCCAGGCTGGGAAGGCAGGGTCACAGAAATGTCAGAAATGGGGAGCACCATGTCCGTCCATCTGTCAGGCCTGGCTGAGGATCAACAGCCATGGACCAGCGTATGTGCTTCTAAGAGAGGATGTCAGGACTAAGGTCAAGACTAAGATAAGCTGGTCTTAGCTGTGAAATAACTGGTCCTTCAGAGCCAGGCAGGAACTGTCAAATGAGACGCAGTTAAGCCAAAAGCCAGATGCTGGATTCATCCTTGTAAGTTTCTTCCTCAGGGTTGAGGATGGTGTCTTATAACATCTTGTCTCTTCAGTACATAAGATGCCACCTGACAGAGAACAGTCATTCAGTAAGCATTTGTTGAACAGAACTGAAAGAAAGGTTTATGAACTGGGTACCTGGCACAAATAAAAAACCTGAAAAAGATCAGATCAGATGGTTTCATGATCAAACTCTAGATTCTTTCTCCTAGTCCCGAGAGTAATGGCCATGCTCCTTCCCTGTCCTTAACTAGGACTACTACTTCTAAGACTAAACCTGGAGCCTAGATTCGTTCAAATCATGAAGAGACCACCCCCTTGGCCTCCAGTCCCATCCCTTCTCCCTTCGCCAAGTGGTCCCTGTCTGGCCGTCTAACACTGGCTTGACGCCAACCAGCCTCCATCCAGCCCGTGGTAAGGTTCTGATATGCCATATATAATTTCATGTTCCTTGCCTATTGTGAGACTCCAGCCCACACACTGCCACCAGTCCTATTCCTCATGCAAAGATTTTTGCCATTCCAGTATTTCTAAAAATCAGTGGCACCATCAACACATTTGTTTAAGAATGGTCGGAAACACATCATGACTTTGACTCTTGGTCCAGCACAGGCTAAAGCAGGGCCCTCCCTCCTTCTTCCTTTGTCAGGCCCTCAGATGTGAGGGCGTGAGGGGGTACTGGTCACAGCAGTGATGGGGCTCAGAGCAGAACCAAAGCATGACTTCGGCCTCCAGAGGTGATGGTAACAGAACACCTGATTTCCAAGGCTCTTCCTCCTAAATTTCAAGGGTCCTACTAAGGAAAATGAACATATTCTTTTTTTTTTTTTTGGAAACAAAATTCTTCTACCAACAGATATATCCTGAGGATCCTCCAAGATCTTTTTGTGCTCTTTTACAACCGTGTGATTAATTTGATTGCTTTTTTCTCCATGATTAAAACTTAGTACCTTCACCTGTGTCTCATATACAACAATTGTTATCTCATCCTTGCAAATAGCTTTGCTAAATCATTAAGCCAGCACAAAGTCCCATTAGTCCTCAGCATTGACATTCAGCTCAAACACCTTATCCAATGATAAAGTCTCCCCCTATCAGTCGGCTGGGTCAATCTAGGCATCTCTCTTCAGTGAGCATGGTCTGAGCCGAGTCCACAGACTCCAGTGCTTGAGAAGGTCAAGCAAAGGAGGAAAGACAAAGAGCCTCAGAGTAAGTGAATATCTTTTTGTTTTCTGGCTCAGTCTTCTGTGGATGCACCTTCCCTGATTTCTCTTAAGCCCTATGCGTGGCACCACGGTCTTGTCTCAATGACTAGTCTACCAGACTGTGCCGTGTTTTGAATTGCTTTGAGAATAGCATGGCTTGCTACTTTTAAATCAGTTTGTTGAAAGACGAAGGTAACCTAGCAGATATCTGATGCCCACAGTTAGCTGTGGATGCCAAGTGACCAGCTTCTTGTTTTTTTATAATTGGTAATTAGAAAATCATCCCTTCTAATTATTCTTGACAGATACTGACTTCAGAAAACTATAGAAACATAGCTGTCCTTGGGGATTATCAGTAGAAAAACCGTGTAGATAATTATATGGAGATCTTTGAAACCTGGGTCAATATTTCCAATTATCTTCACAGTTAGCTTCCAGATGTTTACATTGTTTTTAAAAGATGGAGTTTGGCTCTGGGTTTTATAGATTCTACAAGTGTGAAATTAGCAGTCATGTTTTTTTTATGTTGCAAACCAATTTTATATAAAACTTAGAATACGTATTTTTCAATTAACATTTGCATCATCCTACAATCTTAGAGTGAAAGGGACCCAGAAAAGTCATTTTCTTTCATTCTGTTTCTCTCGGTGGACCACACCTAAGACATTCCATTCAGATGAGAATCTGTTTGGTTGGGGAAGCCTCAGAGAGCAGCACCTCCACGCCCTCTTTTGGTAACCCAGGCTGGTTTCTGACGGTTTATGACTGGCGACTTAATGCATTTCCAGCAAATGAATTCTTTTAGTGGTTTTGAACCTCTTTTTTTTTTTTTTTTTAAGATCCCAAGTACAAATACTAACCCAATCATCTGTGTTCCCCAAATAAGCGGTTAACTTTTTTCTTTTCATTCATTTTTACTACCTTTCCAGGTTTACTTATGAAATTGCTCCAGTGTTTGTCCTCATGGAGCAAATAACGCTGAAGAAGATGAGAGAGATAGTTGGATGGTCAGATAAAGATGGCGATGGGATATTTTCCCCTGGTAAGTTGCTGATCTTTTCCTGATGCTCCTCCAAGTTTCCGCTATGGATCCTTAGGGCCCTTTTGAGAATGTTAAGCACAGAATGAGTTTGTAGAAGAATAATGACCTTTAAAAATACTTGCTTTCTGTGCTCCGCATCTCCGTCTTGGCCAGGGTGACGGCTAGGGGGAATGCCGCACTCTGTGCTGACCCGCAGAGGCTGCGCCAGCCTGTGTCCACCGACAGAGGCTCTGCCTCAGTTACGCTGCACAACTCCACTTTGTCAGCAGCAGTTTGAGGAAGCTGAGGATCAGTGAACCAAGATTATCAATTAACTAATCAATTTCTGCCAAAACAGTATATCTACTTTGAATCTCTAGTTTGATGTAGATGGGATAAGAATTTTTTTAAAGAGGATAGATGTTCTTGGTGTTAGGAGGGAGTTTGGGGTGGCGTCAGAGACAGCGTGGTTGGTGCAAGGGGAAGAGAAGAGATTGTCCGGGCGATTCAAGCCATCCACCAGTGTGCCTGTCCGAGTGTCGGGTCACTGATGCAAAGTGAGTTTGTGTTGGCCAGGTGTACCTAGTTACCTCAGTTCTCCTGAGTCCTTCGAGGAGAGTATCCAGGCAATGACACTGTTTCCTTTGGGCTCCATTATTCTCTCTTTCTCTGTCTTTCTGACTCAGGGAACACATTCGTCTTTATGCAGTAAATGGATTGAGCAGAATGTGGCAGCAGGGCTCTGGCTGGCTAGCTCAGCATTGCCCTGATATGCCAAGCTTGCGGTTCAATCCCCAGTCAGAGTATATACAAGAATCAACTAGTGAATCCATAAAAAAGGGGAACAACAAATCGATGTTCCTCTCTTTTTTCTCCTTTCCTCTCTCTGAAAATCAATAAATATTTTTTTTTAAATAAAGCAGAAGCAGGGACATTGTAATTCACCCATCTCTTTACAGCCACTGCCATCTCTTATGTTTAGGCTTTAGCTGGGGCGGGCGCTAGGGTTTATGACTCACCTCCACCCAGACTGCCTCGATGGCTTTGGCGATGAGCGTGAGCGACTGCTGTGTTCCCAGGGCAGAGGGGCCAGAGGGAAGCCCTGGCAATAGGAAGCCATCAAAATCTATTAAGATATTGCCCTTCTCCTCTCTGACCTCCCTTGTCCCTTGAGACACCGGTTTGTTAGCCTGTGCTGTTAGAAACAATAATGAAGGAGCTCCAACACCTCCCAATGTGTCTGCTTGCCGATAGGGGGAGCCATATCCAACATGTACAGCATCATGGCTGCTCGATACAAGCACTTCCCGGAAGTTAAGACAAAGGGCATGGCGGCCGTGCCCAAATTGGTCCTCTTCACCTCAGAACATGTGAGTTGGGTGCTCTTGCTCGTGGATTGTGGTGTTTTCCAAGGGACTCTCTAACGTCTAACTTCAAGCCTCTGTTTGTTACAGAGTCACTATTCCATAAAAAAGGCTGGGGCCGCACTTGGCTTTGGAACCGACAATGTGATTTTGATAAAGTGCAATGAAAGGTAGGCAGGGGAGAGTGGATATTCAGTTCTTGATGTATTAAATGTGTTCATCTGTTAAATTTGTTTTATTGTGCTTAAGGACTGACTCAGTACAGCGTGCCAAGCTGCTAATGGTCTGTTGAAAATATCCGATTAAATTACTTTTTGCTGTGGCTGAAGTTTTTTTCATGTGCAGTCTCATTGATTTTTCATATTCATTTCTCTCCTTTTATAATAATTACAGGGGGAAGATAATTCCTGCTGATTTAGAGGCAAAAATTATTGAAGCCAAGCAAAAGGTATATACTCTATGGTACATCTAAACTCTGGTGAATACAGATTTTTAAAAATACCTTCTTTCTGCTATAGACAATAAAAGTCTTTGATAATATAAGACATTATTTTATTGTGTTTCTCAAATTCTGTTCTCAAGTGTTTATTTCCAACTTGGGAGATGATTTGGCTTTAAAGCTGTGTCTCTGCCATATCACTTTTTTTTTAAATGAAGAATTCAGTCATTAAACCACTTGTCCTATCTTAATTGTGCCAAATGATTAGTTTGATGTACTTCAATAAACCCACTACCCAAGCACCATGAAGATACAGCCTCTTCAGGTTTTCACTTGCTACTTGTTAGGTGTACTCTTAATTTAACAAATATCATTTTAGCCTAGGATTCTATTTAACAAAGTGTTTCTGTGCCCTGGAGGATGGCTAGTGATACTTGGAGAATCAGCCTCAGCAAAGCCTGTTAAACAAAAAATCTCACAGGACAGATGTATCCACAAGACACTGCCAGGCTGTTGTCAGGCCGTTTACCAACTCATTTTGGTTACATTCTTCGCCTCTTTCTCTAACTGTAGCTGTTTGCTGGGGTCTCAGTAGGTGAGACTGGTGGAAATGTCACTTGGACTGAGCAAAACGCAGAGGTGGAGCTGAGCTTCAGTAGAACCTAGGACTCACAGATTTCCCCCAGCCTGCCTGACTCCACCTGCTCATTTATTTCTCGTTCACGTCAGAAGTTTACCATGTCCACTCTTAGTGAAACAATGTATATACCAGTTTTAAATTACCCAACAATGCTTCAGTATGTATTACTATTACATCAGTACACTTAAGATAACACAGCTTCTAAAACTACAAAGCCCAGAGATATTCAGAGCTACCTGCCTAGCACTTTAAACTTACTACTCTTTCCTGCTTTACTGTTTACCATAGAATTTGTCAGTAGCAAACTTACTATATATATTTTTCTTACTTAATTTTGTTGGTTATCTGTCACTGCCTAGTAGAATGTAAACGCCATGAGGACAGAAATCTTCATCTGCTTTGCTCCCTACTGTATTCCCCGCATCTACAACAGGGGTTGGCACATGCATGCCACTCAAAAATTATTCGTTGCATGAATGAATGAGTGAATATACCAACAAAAAATACTCCCAGATGTAGTGTCCGATACCACATCAGCTCAGCTGGTCTCTGAATAAATGCCACTGCAGTTCACCCACTTCCTGTGGAAAGGAGAAAGGTTAAAAAGGCTAATCAGCCTGTCTCTCTTGCCTTATAGGGATATGTTCCTCTTTATGTCAATGCAACTGCTGGCACGACTGTTTATGGAGCCTTTGACCCGATACAGGAGATTGCAGATATATGTGAGAAATATAACCTCTGGCTGCATGTCGATGTAAGTGCTGTAGCTCACGGAGTGGCCCAGTCCTCTCGGGGGGTAGAAGCCGCTCTGCTCTGTGGTTCGCCTCAAGCTTCCCCGCCGCCCCAGCTGGCTCTCTGTCCACACCGCATTAGTTCTGCTCTTCTGTGATTCATTTCAGAATATGGTCTCTCTCACCTTCCCAGGTAGCTTTTATCTGGGGAAATAGCTACAGAGAGAAATACAGCTGATTTCAGAGGGAAAAAATATGATACAATGTGTAGAAAGTGGCCATGAATCTGGACGCCGAGCTAGCTGCCTTCAGCCAACCATCGGTGACACTTGTCTGAAAAATGCATATCTGGTTCCTGTAGGAAAAATAAGACAGTCTGTGGAAGGAGTTGTCAACTAAGAGATTTAGTCCCAGATTGTCCCAGAACACAAAAGATACATGCTCATATGTGTGACTGAGTATATTTTTTTCCTTTTTCTCGCTCCATTCTCCCATGGGTATAACTTCTCACAACTGGACAGTTGAGTCACCTGTGGTACCACTGAACAAATGACTAACAAAGGCTGCTCCTGTGTCCTGTGGTATCCCAAGCTGTTCCATAAACATATGCATCAGCGTGCCCACAAACATGTCTGGACGTAGCAGGCGCTGTGGTGGGACATCCAAGTCTGGCAGCGCAGCTGCTTTCTGAGTTTGCAGCAGCCCTTAGGGCTCTACCCTCCAGAAATCAGATAGCAGGCTCCGGTCCTTTGAGCCACTTCCGGAGCCGCCCTGCGGGGTCACTGAGTGTCCTCTCCCTTTCCAGAGTACTTGCAGGCCCTGGGTGTTGGCACCACAGGCTCAGACGAGAGCTACCTGTATTGCTCATAGCTACTCTGACTTTAACCTGGAGGAACTTATAAAGAAGTGACAAATGATGAATTACAACTGCCACTGGTTGAACAATCAGTGTGGGTTCCTTTTGTCAAAGAAGCTTATGTTTTGTGACCATTTGCTTTCTTGTGTTTTAGTGGAGATGTGGGGTGACTGGGTTGGATTCTTAAATGTCGTTATTCCCCGTCCCCCTTTCTGTGTCCTCACAGGCTGCCTGGGGCGGTGGGCTGCTCATGTCCAGGAAGCACCGCCATAAACTCAGTGGCATCGAGAGGTAAGGGCCAGAGTCCGGGCCTCCTTCCATCCAGGCCATTAGTCAAGCCGTGCTGCGAGTCTGCTGATATTCCCAGCATCTTATTTCAATCTGACTAAGCTCACTCTTGCTCAGTAGGCATTTATTGTGCATGTGTGGTATGCTGGGCATTGGGAAATCCAAAATAATTGCTTTCTCAGTCTAATGATTCCTCACCCCAATGAGTTCACAATTTAGAGAGAGAGAGAGACAAGCAAACAAATAGTTACAACCCAACATGATAAGCACAACAATGGATGTGATTGCGAGGTGCCCAGGTAGGAGAGAAGAGAAACCAAGCCGTGGGGAGATTTGGAGGCAAAACAAAGAGTTTGCCAGGGTTACAGGGAGGGGCACTGATTCGTTTCACTCTCCTTTCTCATTAAGCTTGCTGCTGGGAAAAGGGGAGGACACTCAGCTCATCCAACTTAACTTCCTTGTTCACCATTCAAGTTCAGTGGGTATGCTAAGCCAAATGTGATTTTGACCTGACTCCAACGTGTTGATCCCAATTGATCCCACTGATTAAGCAAATATTTACTGAGCACCTGTTACAAGCCAGGCAGGCATAAATGTGAGAACTTGGTTACCCTCCTTCAGTCCAGCCATCTATGGCACTTTCCTGAAAAATGTGTGCCTGGTACATGTAGGAAAAATAAGGCAGCGTATGGACAGTGTTAGATCGACTAAGAGATTCTAAGAGATTTACCCTCCCGAAGCTTACATTCCAGTGGGCTGGATGTACATAAACAAGGAGATATTTGGTCTCTCTCATAGTAAAGAAAACTAAAAGAGGGTTAAGTAACAGCGAGTGCCAAGGCATGCTGTTTGAGACAGGGCAGTCAGAGGCCTTTCTGAGGAGGTGACATTCAGTAGATCCTGGAATAACGGGAGGCAGGAAGCAAGGATACAAGAAAGCGTGTTCTAGGTGGGAAGGACCAATGCAAAGGCCAGGAGGCAGGACTGTTCTTGGAAAGATGGTGGAGGACCATCAAAGAGGCCAGTGTGGTTGGAGCAAAGTGACAGGTGAGAGCAGACAAGGTTGGAGAGGGGACCAGGAGCAGGTACACCAGTGGCTTCGCTCACAGAAAGGGCTCTGGCTCGAGGTTTTGTTGCCTCTGCTGTGGGCCTTCCCTTCTGGCACAGTTCTGAAAGGCCAGTGTCAAGGTGAGTGGGACTGACTCTTTGCAGCATAGTTACTTGGCTCCATAACTTGGAGGATAATATATTAAACATGGATGAGCCAGTTCAGGCAATTTTCATTTTCCCTCTTTGAGTGTGGGGAACCTGGAAACGGTTTGCACTAGCCTTTTTCTTATCTGACATCTTAAAACACACATGTCTTCTGAAGGAAACCGAATCCATATCATATCTTAGTACTTTCCATTTGTAGCAGCAAAGGATCATTTACTTCAGACCCTTAGGACATTGAAAAACCACTTAATATAAGAGATCTAAATATAATTTTTAATAACTCAGTGGTGATAGTGATGAGAAAATTGATTAAATCTACTACCTGTAAAATATGGCTTGACACACTAATGCATTTAGTCAACTTTTCTTAGAACTTTTCATAGGTCTCTGTTACAAAGGTTTTCTTTATTATACACTAAGGGGCACAGGACTTCAGTCCTTTCTCTCTTACCTTTTATTAAAAAAGATTTTATTTATTTTTAGAGAAAAGGGAAGGGAGGGAGAAAGGGAGAGAAACATCATTGTGAGAGAGAAACAGATCAGTTGCCTCTCACATGCGCCCTGACCGGGGACCGAACCCACAACCCAGGCATGTGCCCTGACTGGGAATTGCAGCAGCAACCTTTTGCTTTGAGGAACGACACTCAACCAACTGAGCCACACCAGTCAGGGCTCTCTCTTGTCTTTGAAACACAGTGCACACCCTATTGTCACATTTACACTAAATCATTTTCCCTCTAAAGGACCTAAGCAAGATGAAGAGGTTAAAAATTCACAGTAAGGATTTAGCTCTAGGGAGTACAGAGTCTGTATCATTCAGAGCCCATTGCTGTGTCTGGGGAAAACATCTTCCACAGGTACTAAAGCGCCGAGCCCAGCTGTGGACCAGGCCATTGGGAAGGAGTCTAAACCACTGAAGCAAGTTACCCAAGTTTTAATCGTCATGCATTATACTTAGCAGTTTCCGTAATGTCCTAGCTAGTGTGCTCCTTAACCATTTAATTGTGTCTGACAGAGTGATGCGGTTGCTAGGAGACCATGCTTGTTAAGCTGTCTTCGCAGCCTACACTGGCAATGTCATGTTCATTTAGCATTTAAACAGAGCTGCTCAGTAGTCAAAGTCTAGAATTGTTTAAATGATCCTTGCTTTTAAGCATCACTCTTCATAGTACCTCATAAGTAGTCAGGTCAGCGTGGCCAGCCCATTTCATAACTAAGAACAGGAAGGCAGAAGCAGCCAGAGCCTTGCCTAGAGGGAGGCGGGTAGTGAGGGGCCAGGAGCACTGGCTCTGCAGTTGCACCCCCTGGACGTGAACCTGGGCTCCGACACCTCCTAGCTCTGTGACTTTGGGCGATGCATTTAACCCCTTTGTGCCTCAGTTTCTCCATCTAAAATAGATACTAGTTCCTACATCAGAGGGTTGTTGTGAGAATTGAGTATTCCAGGCACAGTTATCAGCAATATGTATTTACTAACTCATCTTCTCCTTTATTCAACAAATGACAAATACTCCCCATTTTACAGATAGGAAAACTGAGGCACAGAGGAGTTATGGAACTTGCCCAAACTGCAAATATCAGAGCCAGGATTCAGAGCCACAGTTGGGCTCCAGACTCCTGAGTTGTTAATCTTGATGCCATACTGGCATGATGCCTGTAAAGCTCTCAGAATAAGAGGACGTGTAAGTTCTTCATAAATGGTAGCTGGTATTAGCAGCAGCTGTTTAGAAGAGGCAATCTGCAACTTAGTGCCCTGAGACTGCCTGCAAAACACTTGTTTACCACTTGGTTAGTCAGTTTAGAGGACTAAGCGTCAAAAATATGGACTGACTTGGGTTGCGCTGGGTGGTGTTTTCTTTAAGAGGACAGTTGTCTCTTGCTGATTCCTGCTGCTTCTCAGAGCGTCACGTGTTTCTTTCAGGGCCAACTCAGTGACCTGGAACCCTCACAAGATGATGGGTGTGCTGTTGCAGTGCTCTGCCATTCTCGTCAAGGAAAAGGTCTGTACTCCCTCCAGACATGAGCTGGTGGCCTGCGTGTCCTTTAGAAGGCATCAGAGAGCAAAGCATGAGGTCTTTTTACAGTACTTGGTGGCAGACTCATGAGATGGACTGCCCCCATCGACCGTCATTGTTGCTCTCCCCTGCCCTGTCTGTTAGTCTTCAGCTAACCCTGTGCCTACCCTGGGTTCTTGTTTGCCGCTGCCCTTGGTCCTCCCTCAGTGCGCAGGGTCCTGTCAGTGACAGGGACTGTTAGGGCAGTATTTCGTTTCACACTCCTCATGTGCTGCGAACAGAAGGGAAAGCAGTTGGAGTACCAGCTCTTGCCTCAGAACAAAAGGGTGGTCACTGGAACATACTTTAACTTCGTAGCATGAATTCGTGGTCCTGAGAGCTGAAAAAGAGCTGACGTTTACATGTTACAAATGTCAATTCAGACTAACAAGAGCTGTTGGCCCCAAAGCTTCTGAGGATGAGTTAGCAGTGTATTCCCTTCCGTAAGCATCTAAGAACAGGACACTGCCCTCAGGCACTGGTGCTCCAGGGAGGCATTCCGGGAAATCCGTCACCGACCCTGGAGGAGCCAGAACCTGCACAAACTCTCTACCCCGCTCCTAACCAGAGTACCTGTGAACTTCATAGGAGATCCTGGAAAAGATGGGGAGACTTCTCAGGGCATGCCTTTGGGGAAAGAAAGTCTGCAACATGAGACCGTCCCATCCCCTGCCCACTGAATGCCGCAGCACTTCCCAGACTTTGAAACAACCCAGAACACCTGCGCCTACTTCCAAATGCCCTGAGAAGGCAGTGGGGCCCTTGTTGTTGGCCCCTGAGACAAAGGATTACTTTCTAATTAGATTGACAGAGGGAAAAGGCAAAGGTATTTCCAAGAGTGGTTTTAGAGAAGATCAGAACAAGCACAAAACCTCATAAGATGTTATAAGAAAGTTTGCATGTGACCCCAAGTCCAGCTAGCCCAGTTTCAAAGCCATCCACATCTCTGACCTGTGACTACAGATGCGCGCCTGTCTTGATTTCCATGACAGGGGATACTCCAAGGATGCAACCAGATGTGCGCTGGCTACCTCTTCCAGCCAGACAAGCAGTATGATGTCTCCTATGACACTGGGGACAAGGCAATTCAGTGTGGCCGCCACGTGGACATTTTCAAGTTCTGGCTGATGTGGAAAGCAAAGGTACGAGAAAGGGAATTCAGGAAATAGAGCAGAAATGTAATTTGCACAGGCTGGTTGGCGAAAGAGAGGAAAGATATATCACAGATAGTTCACTATGCATTCAATCAATATCTAGATAATTAAGTGTATTTTCTTTGCAATGAAATCACTTTATTTTTCAAGTCAAATTCTCCCTTCCTCCATTCCATCTCCTCAGTTTGAATTACTGCGGTTTCCTTATAACTTTCTCTTCTAACAACTAGAAATGATGCCAAGATCGGGACTTCCGCAACAATCCGTAGGGATGCTGCAATTATTTAGCGCAGATGTAGAGGAAGAGATAAAGACAGAACTACTGCATTATTTTGTACAGACCCTGAGTTCTTTTACGAGGCCTCAAATCATGGGATTCTACGACAGTTTTAAGTTCTGTTCAAATAATGGTTTTCCCTTTATTTGTACTTTATACGCTATTCTGGGAAATAATATACTTTATTCTGGAAATCCTACTGCTGGACTGAATGCTCATTCTGCATTCATCAACCCTTCAGGTTACATTTCTGTGTCTAGAAAACAAAGCAGGCCCTGGCTGGTGTGGCTCAGTGGATTGAGTGCCAGTCTGCGAACCAAAGGGTCGCAAGTTCGATTCCCAGTCAGGGTACATGCCTGGGTTGCAGGCCAGGTCCCCAGTAGGGGGCTCATGAGAGGCAACCACACATTGATGTTTCTTTCCCTATCTTTCTCCTTCCCTTCCCCTCTCTCTAAATATAAATAAATAAAATCTTTAAAAAAAAAAACCAAACTATTAGAATTTTCCCTAAAATATGGGTGAAGGAGAGGATTACCACTTGACTATTTGTTTCAAAGTACTTTTATGCAATCAAGTAAAGGCAGTTTTTATTTCACAGCTATATACCATATCCATTCTTTTTAGTTACCTACTGAAAATTAATTTTAATAATTTCCATGATTAAGATTGGGTCTACCTAATATAAAAACAACAAGGCTTTCCAATGAACTATCTAGCCAAATATTTTTTCTGTAGGAAGAATTTGACAGATCGTTAGTTCTCTTTCTCATTTAGCCATCTTGTCTTAATATAGAAATAGTCTGAATTTGATGTCTACCACAAAGTAATTATAGGTATTTTAAGCACATAAATAGTCATAAGCAACAAGAGAAAGAGCCCTATCATTTAGAAATATAATAACCACACTGTCTTAGTAATTTGCATCTTCATTTTGCCTAAAAATAACCCCTTGAACCATCTGCTGGAAGTTTGGCTCCTCATCCATTGCGTGCTGGGGTGAGGCCCCGGTGTAGGCTTGCTTCCTGGGTGCAAAGTGGCCTGGCCGGCATGTACACCCGGCAGTGGCTGCTGCTTTGCCAGGGTTGGACTTCACCCAGGCCCGTTAGCCATCCACAAGCCAGCCTTGTGCATCTGCTCTGGTTAGCACTGACCCACTCAACAACCTCCGCACTGCTGTTATTAATCAGACATGCTGGCTTTTGAAACTCATGCTCAACCAGTTTGTCAATAGCTGGAACTGTTGCAGTCTCAGGCATGTACTGAAACCAATGGCGTTCCCATCTGCCTGCCTGCCTGTCCCCACAAAGGGATGCTGCTGTCTATGGGGAAGGCAGCCTGCCCGGGAGGGGGGGATGTGTTTGACCAGGACTGACTGCTGTGGAAGGTGGGTTCTAAAGTACTGGTCCTCAAACTCTCTGTGGTGAAGAGCCAGTTGGTTTTTTTTTTTTAACTTATCATAGATCAATACAATAAAGATGAATTGCTTGAAAAATAAAATAAAAAACCATACAAGGTACAAGTACCAATTTTTAAAATTAGATTCAGTAGACATTAAAACTATTCTGTCAAATTACTCTACAAGTTTCTTATTGTTTAATCTCAATTTCTGTGCTCATCTTATCATGGACCAGTTACAGTTTGTGAGCTGAGTAGCACTATCATACAGCAAACCAGAAAATAGGCTTCAGGTCCAGGCTGCGAATAGCTAGCAGGGAACTGAAAGCCTATTGAGAATAACTGCCCTTCTTTCTAATCATCTCCAAGAATATTCTTATGTCTATTTCCAGAAGATGAGGGCAGCTTAGCCTTCTCAAATACCCATCACAGGGAAATACAACCTCTCACCAACACACTTGGCTTTTCTTTTTTTTCAAACAGGGAACAGTGGGATTTGAAAATCAGATCAACAAGTGCTTGGACCTGGCTGAATACCTCTATGCCAAGATTAAAAACAGAGAAGAATTTGAGATGGTTTTCAATGGTGAGGTAAGTTGTCAACGTGGATTAAATGTATAGCAGTATTTCCAGAAAATCCATTGAGAGAAGCTCCAGAAGCCATATTTTCCCACATTGCCAAATGCTGTCTCTGAATTTTCATTCTTCTGCATGATTCATTCAATTCTGTCTGTGTCCATGAGCTTTTCTTCCAGTAGCATTGGGATGACTTTCACCTTTCAAGAAAGACAAGAGGTCTTTCCTTGGCAGGTCTGAATCCTTTATCACTTTTGGTTGGTCTTACTATTGTGTTGAACCCTCTAGATAAATTATTTCTCAGTTCCAAGAAGTTTATAGGATGGGCATATACTTGTCCCTCAAGACTGGTTTGGAAATGGAGTTCTACTTTACATAGATTCATTATGAGGAGAGCAAAGTATAATAGTTCTGCCCTGAGTTCTCTTACACTGTATACAGAGCAGTATTTGTCACTCCAGTATAGACTGAGTGCCCGCCGGGTGCTCGGCCTGGGCCAGGAGCTGGGTTATGTAGTAGTGACCAAAACAGATACTGTCTCTGCCCTGATGGGGCTTGCGGTTGGCTAAAAAAAGTTTCCATCGTTGAACGGGGGCCACTGTTGGAGAAAAGAAAATCCACTCATAACCCAGTGTAATGTAACAACAGCTACCTACAGCGTGGTCCACTTATGAGGCAGTCTAGAGCAGTAGGAACACCCTGGAGAGTCACCAAAGGAGGAGGAAAGAGCCCAGAGCAGTTCAGATCGATGATACAGTGCTCATGATTTCACCCAGGAGACCTCACTCTGACCATCCACACTATTCTAAACACCCTTCAGGTTAAAGGTATGGTGTCTCCAGCCCGTTAGAGGCAGGCCCAATGAGGACAAACAGCAACTAGGAAGGAAACTGAAAAACTGTAGCAAGAATCCGAAAGAACTAAAAAACACAGGAGTCTTTAAGAGAGGGACACTGAGTAGTTCTAGGCATCACCGTTAGTCCTGTCTTATGGGTGAGAACCAGTATTAATGTTCATTATGATAATCCTGAGTCATCAAGAAAAGATTCCGTATGCCAGGATAATAAACTCAATAAAATACTTAATTATCAATAAAATTGGGTTCCAAGCATCTTATGGATGTGAGGCACTACAAAATGGCAAGATGGATAAAAACCTTTTTAAAAACTACCCGAATGTAATTATTTTTTAACATTTCAATTTTTACCTTTTTTTTTGGTTCTTTCTGGTTAGAGAGAATTTCAACAAGGGTCTCGAGGGATTTGGAAGAAGCCTTCTGACAAGTTCTCCTAATTTTCTCTTTTGCTTGTATATTTGCTTGTTTGTGAAAATCTCTGCAGCCTGAACATACAAACGTCTGTTTCTGGTATATTCCACAAAGCCTCAGAGGTGTGCCGGATAGCCCTGAGCGACGGGAAAAGCTGCACAGGGTATGGAGTCTCCCTTTGTCTCCTCTAACCCTTCGCATTGCTCTGACTGGTTGGGACATCCTTACACTGATGTGTCTTTCTAATGAGGGAGAAATAAAAATTAAAGGCTTGTGGTGGTGGGGAGCCACCTTGTTATATTCTTCTTGGATCTGGATTGCCCCCTTGCTGTGGTTCAGATACAACAGGAAACTCTGAAGGGTGTGTTCCTGTCTGAGGCTGGTGTTCTTTACTGAAGAATGGGCCCTGAGCAGGGCAATTGAATCCTATACATATCTGCAGGAACTTCCATATTACCCTATTTCTCTTACAAGATATTTTCACTAAGTTCAAGACTACTCGAATGCTGATCCATTCTGATTGATTGTTGATTTCTATATCTAGTTTACATATCACTGCTCCTTGTTGGTGTACTTCATTTATGTAATGTTTCATTCATTCATCCAACCACTCAACAAACATACACTGAGCACAGTCTCTGTGCCAGGCAGAGTCCTGGGCCCCGGATTACGTAGGAGACTTGACTTGTGCAGTCGCCCGTTAAGAGTTTTTTGGGTTTTGTTTTGATTTTATTATCATTGTTCTATGACTAACTGTCAAAATTCAGTCACACAGTATTTTCTGAGGGAATATATGACTGGGTAGACTCAAATAGTCATTAGATCTTAGCCAGTGAAGAAATCTGGATATAAGATATTTCTTCTTTTCACATCAGTGTAAAAAGGGCAAAAAGCACACTGCTCTCTTTTCCAACCGAGAAATGAGCTGCATTGTTTAAAAAGAGAGAGGTGTTGACACTGGTCGTGAGCTTTGTTCTATGTTTCCATCACAAGGTGGCCCCAAAAATCAAAGCCCTGATGATGGAGTCCGGCTCGACCATGGTCGGCTATCAGCCGCAGGGGGACAAGGCCAACTTCTTCCGGATGGTCATCTCGAACCCGGCCGCCACCCAGTCTGACATCGACTTCCTCATCGAAGAGATAGAAAGACTGGGCCAGGATCTGTAATTGCCTGTAGGGCGGGAGTCGATGGGGTTCCCTCCCCCTCCGGCACTCTAGAGCAACCTCTGTGAGTTGCTGAAACGGTAGGCCATTTCACTGCGGGTAAACATAATATCTCGAAGAATACTGTTAATCCCTTCCTTAAGCTTGTTATAGTTAGCAGGAAATAATGTTCTTTTTAAAGAGTTGCACATTAGGAACACAGTATATATGTACAGTTATATATACCTCTCTCTCTATATATATATGTATGTATAGTGAGTGTGGCTTAATAACAGATCACAGCATGTTACCACTCCACAACTATTAACTTGACCTTCAGCAGTTATTGAGGGACCCAACATGCTGCTAACCAGCTCGCCCAGCAACCCCAGGAAAGATGTTTCTCAAAATGTCGTGTTGCAGGGACCACGGGAAATTCTGTTAGCAGGAGCTGACCTCATTATCGTTGTTTTTCCCACCTAAAGTGATGACGGATGAGAAGAAGCACCGTTCAATGACAAGAGTCACACCCTCCCCATTAGTGTCCTGTTAGGGAAAATAGTAGCAGATTCATTGTTTCAGGCGCACTGTTGCTGTGTTTTCAGAGATTAATTTGTGTAGATTGTGCATATCTCTGTTGTCTGACCTTGGGGGCAGGGGAGAAACACATATAATGATTTAAATGACTGTTTAATTGTAGGTAAATGAAATATTTGCTTATTTATATTCAGAGATTTACCATGTTAAAGAGGTGTCTTGTATTTTCTTCCCATTTGTAATGTACTTTATTTATATATTAATGCAGTAAGTTCTGAAAACTGTTTATGGTATTTTTGTGTATTTGTGAGCCAAAGAGAAAAGATTAAAATTAGTGAGACTTGTACTTATATTAGAGTGCCCTTAAAATGATTTAAGCATAAGTTTACTGCCTATAAGAGAATCCCAATACTGTACATAAAGCCATATGTATGGAAATCCCATTCCTTAAACAGCATCTGCTCTTCTGTTACCCTTTCTGTCTGGCTGTATGTCTGGTGTTCCCAATGCTTTTCTAGTGACGGTTGGATAATAACTAGATCTCCTGTAATTTTGTAGTAGTTCATGACCAATCTCTGTGACTCGCTTAGCTCAAACCTAAGGCAACGTTTCCGAACTCCTTCTGAAGATCTCAGATACATTGACCAGGCTCACCACTGTTTTTGAGGAAAGGAAATTCACACTGTGTTTTAGAGTATGCAAGAAGAATATAAATAAATAAAAATATTCTCCATGGAGAATTTAAACAAAATCTTCTTCCAGTTTGTGTTTTATGTAGAAAGAGAGATTTCCAACTACAGTCACTTGGATCGCCACAGCCCCAGCACTCCTCCACCGGCTGAATTTAGACGGCACTCAGTACCCTTCTTAGGCTGGGACTCAACCCACTGTCACAGGTTCCCGAGTCCCTTAGCTATAAAATCATCATGATTATAGTGTTTAAAAATTTTGCGGCATAAGCCTGGGGAAAGAAAAGCCACCTCTTTCTCATTTTCCTCTTTGTGTCTTGGAGTTCCATTCATTCAGTCACTCAGCACCTGTTTCTTTCTCTGTACCAGGCACTGTCCTCAGACAAAGTGTCCTTCTAGTGGGACTCCATATCACCTGGTGTCTGTGGCATCTCAATGCCCCTAAGATTACAGGACTGCCCCGTCCTGCTGCTTATGCTTGTCCCGTGTCCAAACTTACTTCCTCGGGAAATCTGTTTTGGTGCTGGATCATTAGGAAATCAGGCCCATGTTCTGACATTGTGTTAGGCTGCAGTAAGACTATCCCTGTGGTTGCAATACAAGGAGATCCCTATTTAGCACATGTAGGCACAGGTTAAGACTCATTTGTAATCAGCACGCTGATTGCATGTGTAACCACTGTATTGAATGAACTGGGGGCTACCGGGAGGTAATCATAAAAAGTCACTTTAGTTTTTTCTCACTGGTCATTCACATCCCTTCTGTGAGCTCATTCTTTCCATGCCCCTGTTTGAATACAGGTCAATCCCATAGCTTTTCCGGCCTCTCAGTCACAGGAACAGTCTCATTTCAGCAACTAAATGCCCGGCTCAATGTAATAAGCCAGTCTTCACGTTTGTATATAGCACAGAGTCTCTCCTCTCTGTTTCAGACGGTAACACCACAGTGGAGGGAGAGCGAGGCTGGCGGTGGGCCGAAGTCGGGCCCTTTTTCACCTTTCCGCTCATCTCTGCTCCCTAGAGACTGTATTTCCTTATCCAGGGTCTGCCTGGTGGGGCAGGGGACCAAGTAACAAAAGCACGATTTTAGGTGGCTCTTAAATTATCATCCGGTATCTGGGCCCGTGGTCCATGAGATTTTTTTTCCCATGGGACAAGTTTTTGGAGGGAAAGAGATTTTCTTATTAAGGTAAAATTAAAATGCGGTAAAATTGCTCATTATAGTGTACTGTGTATAGTGTTCTGTGAGCTTTGACAAACCCATTCAGTCATGTAATACCACCAATCGAGATTTTGTACAGTTCACACCCATAAACTCCCCACACCCTTTGCACAAAGCACCTCTCCCGCCCCGATTCCTGGAAACCTCTGGTTTGTTTTCTGCCTCTGGCGTTTTGCCTGTCCCATCCTGTGTATGGAATCGTGTCACCTGCAGCCTTTCGAGTCTGACTACTTTCACTTAACACAGTGCATTCGAAATTCACCAACACTGTCTGTGTCCGTTGTTCGCGCCTTGCATTACTGCCTAGTATTCATTTGTACGGATGTATCACACTTTGTTTATCCATTCTCTAGGAGAGGGAAATTTGGGTGGTTTGCAGTTTTTGGCAAATAAACATTACTGTGCAGATTTTTGTGTGAAGATAGGTTTTCATTCCACGTGGGTAAACACCTATGTGTAGGATTGCTAGGCAAGACTATGTTTAACTTTATAAGCATGTGTTGTCCAAAGTGGTGGTATCATTTTGCATTCTCATTGGCACGGTACAGATTTTCCAGTTGCTCTGTGTTCTTTGTAATAATTGTGTTGTCATTTTTTTATTTTAGCCATTTCTTTTTGTTAACAGTTTTATGGAGATGTAGTTCATGTACCATAGAATTCAGCCATTTGAAGTGCACAATTCCCTGGCTTGCAGTATACTCACAGAGCTGTACATCCATCACCACAACCAAGCGTAGAACATTTTTGTCGCCCCCAAAAGAAACCTCGTATCCATTACCAGTCGTTCCTCATTCCCACAAACACGTGCGCTCCGGCTTCTGGACACCGCTAGTCTACTTTCGGTCTGTAGCTATGCCTTTCCAGACACTTTATAGAAATGGAATCCCATAATGTGTGGTCTTTTGTGATTGGCTTCTACCACTTAGTGTGTTTTCAAGGTTCATCCATGCTGTACCATGTATAAGAACTTCATTCCCTTTATTGCAGACTAAATATTCCATTGTAGGAATATACTGTATTTTATTTACCCATTCATTGGTTAATGGACATTGGGGTTATTTCTACTTTTTGGCTATTGAAAATAATACTACTGATAACATCTGTATACAAGTTTTTCTTTCAATTTGCTTCTTCATGAGGCATTTTTGAAGGATCCCACTGGAGTCCTCCCCATCACCGCACACGAAGCAATCAAGGTCTGTCCTCCTGTGACCCACGCAGACCCTCAGACCGCAGCCCCCGGCAATCTACACTCTCCAAACCTCACATTGGGGTCCCTCCCCGCAGACAGTACCCTTGGATAGGTCCCTCGTATGTAAAAATCAACTGTGTGTATGATGTAAGGAGGGTTTTTTTTTTTTTTAATTTTTATTTATTTTTAGAGAGAAGGGAAGGGATAGAGACAGAGAGGGAGAGAAACAGCAATGTATGGTTGCCTCTCACATGGCCCTCACGGGGACCTGGCCCACAACCCAGGCATGTGCCCTGACGGGGAATCGAACCGGGACCCTCTGGTTCCCAGCCCGCGCTCAATCCACTGAGCTACACCAGCCAGGGCGGTTTTTAAAACATACATGTATAAGATAAAGAATAACAATAACAATTCTTGAGTACCCACTACTCAGCCAAATAAATAGAACATTCTTAGTATCTTAGAGGTCTCCAGGCCACCATGAACCCTTCCCAATGGGATGCTCCTCCTCCCTAGGAAATTATCGCTATTCTGAATTTTGCATTAGTCACTGTTTTGTTTTTCTATATTATAGTTTTATCACACATATATGAATCATCTAGTTTTACCTGGTTTCCTACCTTGTATAAGTGGCATAATGCAGGATACATATACTTCTGTCATTTGTCTTTCTGTTCAACATTGTGGTTTTGTAGAGCCAGAACTAACCCATAGGGAGCCTCTGTGCAGGTAAAAAAAAAAGAAATAAAAGGCAGCCTTTTCTTCAGGGACAGGCATCCAGTGCGTACCACTTGCCAGGAGCACGTGACAGATTTTAGTGCCTACTCAACCCCCCACCCTCGCAACCTTACGCACAGTCTTATGCGGCGGTCTCATGCTGCTGAGATTCCCCTTGATGATAGTTCCAGCTGTACTTCATTTTTGTGGCTGTAACGTTGTTTTATTGTATGAATGTACTTTGATTGCTTTGTCCAGTCTAAGTTTTTTCCAGTTTTTCGCCTTTAGGGAAATGTTGGTGTGAACATTCTTGTACTTGTTTCCTGGTTTACAGGTGCAAATTTTTTTCTGCGGTTCATACCCAGAAGTGAAATTGCTGGGTCGTAGAGTACTTGTCGACCTGTGTGGAGTAAAGCAGGGAGGTCATACCAAGGTGCACTTCAGCGAGCAGTGCGCCTTCTTCTGTGACCGCGCCCTCACTAGGTCTACGATTTGTGCCGGTCTGGTGAGTTTGGAAGAGTATCTCACGTGGTTTTAATTTGTATTTCCCCGAGCACAAACGAGGCACCTTTTTACAGATTTTATGAACCGTCTGTGTTCCCTCTCCTCCGAAATGCCTAAATCATGCCCTTTGTCCAACTTCCAATAGAGATGTTTGTCTTTTTCTTATGATATTTAGAAGTCCTTTGTATATTCTAAATACTAATTATTTTTTATTATATGTTTGGTGAATATCTTCTCATTTGGGGCTTGCTTCTTCATTTGGTGAGTGGTTCTTTTGAAAACATACGTTCCTAAATTTGATGTAGTAGAATTTATCAATTTTTATCTCTATGATTTCTGCTTCTTTTGTGTGTCTTCTTTAAGAAAGTCTTCCTTACCCCCAAAGTCACAAAGACATTCTCACATATAGAGGCTTCTAAGTTTTATTTCTTTGACATTTAAGTCTTTAATCCACCTTGAATTGATTTTTCTATTTTGCTGTCCTTCAAGTGCCCTTTCACTCTTCCACATATATTTTAAAATCAGTTCATCCAGTTCCAACAAAAAAAAATCATTTTGGAATCCTTATTGGAATTTCATTGAATCTGTGGATAAGTTTGAAGTATATTAACATATTTTCAATATTGAATATAGTAACCACAAGCATAGTATATATCTCCATTTAACTAGGTCATCTTTAATGTCTTCTAATAAAATTTCATAATAGACATGCACAACCTCTGATAGATTTACTCCTCGGTGCTTTTTAACTGACATTTTTTTTTTAAATTACATTTTCTGCCTGATTGTTGCTGTTCTGTAGAAATGTAGGTGCCTTTTGAGTAATGATTCTGTATTCAGAAAGCTTGCTAAAACTCAAATAATTTTGATTCTTTAGTGTTTTCCAAATGGAGAAATATACCACCTATGGATAAGGACAGCTTATTTATTCCTTTCTGATCCTTACACCGTTTTTCTTTTCCTCAATGTAGTGCCCTGGCCAGGATATCCAGTACAGTGCAGGAGTGAGTGTTGGTCACTTATCTTTGCCTTATTCCTGATATTGGAGGAAATGCTTTCACCAGGTACCACCTGGTTTTATCTTTCCTTTAGGGTTTTGTAGATGCCCTTTACTGGGTTAAAGAAGTTTCTTTTTATTCCTAGTTTGCTAAGAGTTCCTATAATAAATGAAAATGTTTAATTAATGTTGTATAACTCACAAACTAAGGTTTCCATGTCTTCTTGAGTCAGTTTTTGTAAGTGGCATTTTTCCAGGAATTTATACATATTTTTAAGTCTTCAGATTCATTGGCATAAAGTTAAACATAATGTCCTCTTATTTAAAAAAAAATCTGTTGCATCAGTACTTATATTCTCCATGGCTTTCCATAGCAGTGGTCATTTGTGTCTTCTATTTGTATTCATTCAGCTTAGCAGAGGTTTGTCGGTTTCCTTAAGCTATTCAGAAAATGTGTGTCCTGGTCAATATTCTTAACTGTATGATTGCCTTTTGCCTCATTAATTTCTGCTTCTATATTTATTATTTCCTTTTGTCTAACTTTTGTAGTCTTTTTTTCTAACTGCTCATTTTTCTATGCTTAGACTATTAATTTTAAGCTTTTCTTCTTTTGTAATGGAAGCACCTAATGATATACTACATACCATGTACTACAAGTTTTCACATACAATATTTTATCATTCAATTCTGAATATGGTGGATTTCTTGATTTTCCTTGTTTAATTTTTGCTTTGTTATTTGACAGAAACAAGTTTTAATTACCATATTTTTCTGATGATTTAAAACTTTTATCATTATGCAGTGACTTACTTTTTGCCTTCTTGTCTATTTTGTCTGATATTAATATGGCTATGCCACATGATTTTAGTTTTAGCCTAATATATATTTTCACCTCTTTAAATTACAACAGTTCTGAATCCTTATGTTTTAGATGTGTCTCATATAAATAGCTGGATTTTATCATCTTTTTCATGTGACCATCTTTGTCTTTTAACTTAAGGTATTTCATGTATTGTGATTACTGATATATTTGGATTTAACTCTACCATCTTATTTTGATCTGTTCCTTTTTTCTCCTTTCTTTTGAAAGATTTGGTTTAATTGAGGTTTGTTTTTCTTGTTTCTGTTACTCTTCACTGTTAACATATGAGAGTATAACTACTCATAACTGATGTTCTCAGTGTCTGTTTTTCATTTGCTTACCCTGCATCACAGGTGGCAAACACAAGGCCCTCCACCGCGTTTTATCCGGCCCGGCACCTTGCTTCTACCCAGCAGCAGTGCCGAGCTCCCACTTAACTGTCAAGGAGTAGTTACATTTATACAGTCCTAAAATTACATTCGGCCCTTTCAAGGCAACTGCAAGGCTGATGTGGCCCCCGGCAAAAATGAGTTTGACACCCCTGCCATACATATATTAGCATGAATACTTTTCCACTTAACATGTTAATAACTTCACTCTCCTCATGAATCACATTAGAACCTTAAAATACTTCTACTCTGATCATTCTCCTTCCATTATATATTCCATTGCTGTCCAGTATTTTAGGTCTCTTTTTTTTAACCCAACAATTTATACATTATTAATAGTTTTATTCAATTGATTTTTGCTTAGATATACATATTTGCTGCTTCATTTGTGCATAATTCCTTCTTACATCTCAGACCTTCCATTTGGGTCATTATCTTTTTCCTTGATCTGCCTGTATTTGAACTTTTCTTTATTAAACGTATTAATAGCCTCTCTGAGAACTGGCTCTCTTAACTTTGCTTCCTGGGCAACATTTGTGAGGCTGCTTTGAAAGCACAGTGATTTGGATGATTTGCTGCCTTGAAGCTGGAAAAGCTAACTACTAGACAAGGCAGGCTGTTAAACAGGAAATGCCCCAGTCACACCAAGGGGCCCCGCTCCTGGGCATTATGGGAATTCTTTTATCTCTTACAGATCAAGGAATCCAGATACATGCGTTGAATTTACCTGCAAGTATCTTGAAATCCTTTCATCTGAGCTAAGGATGATGTAAAACAATTTAATAAAGGGGAACTCACTATATTTGAGACTAAAGAATGGGGCTTTTTATAATATAAGGTTGCTTTAATATTCCAATAAAGCCACTTCAGAACTCTTCATCCTGAGTCCCTCAGTACACATGATGGACATCTGTGTTTTAGACCCGCCCAACGCCTATTCTCTCTTCTTCTGAGCACATCGCTCTCACTTTCCTTCAAGAGAATATCCTTTCTTCATTCTTTCCCATATCATTTGGAGAGATTAGCCCACCCTCTTGTTCCAAATATGGTTTTCTGACTCAGGTATAGCCAGTCAGGGTCATCCATCCCCCTGGGCCATAGGGATGGACTCTTAACTCTAAACAGGCTGATGAGATTCCCGAGGTGGGTGATGAAGCCCTAGACAGTAAGGATTCCATGAGCAAAGCAACACGTGAGAAACCTAAGGAATCTACGCCTTGACACAGCAGATGGAACAGGGGCCCCACCTCAGAAGCCTAGACTATGTTCACCCGAAGGTTCTTTAACAATGGCTGAGCTTTTCTGGGGGCTATATTAGTTTCCTACTGCTACTATAAATAGCACAAATGTAGTGACTTAAAACAACATAGATTCCATTTCTTACAGTGTTGGAGGTAGAACTGCGTTCCTTCTGGAGGCTCTAAGTGAAACTGTTTCCTTGCCCTTTCGAGTTTCGAGAGGCTCTCTGAATTCCTTGGTTCATGGCTCTACTTCACAGCTCCATCTCTGACACACCTGCCTCCCTGTCTCCGTTGTAAGGACCCTCGTGATTACATTGGGAGCACCTAAATAATCCAGAATAATCTCCCCATCTCAAAGTCCATAACCTGAACACACCTGCAAACTCCCTATTACATCTAACAGATGGGTTCCAGGGATAAGGACGTGGACGTCTTGGCGGTGGCGGCAGTCGGGGCCGGGGGGCGGGTGGCTATGAGTAGGATCCACTGTGAGTCACATGTGCACAGGGGCCAGGTGTCCTGGCAAAACCTCACTGAGGAAGAGACAGTTGATGGTCTAAGGACAAGGAGTTGGTGTGAGCAGGAATCTGTTAAATTGAGCAGGGAATGGTTTTGAGATCCGTTTTTAAAGGAGGAGGCCTTGGGTTATTCTTAGGAACTACTACCAGACATCTGTGAAGAGGAGGTAGGAAGAAGAGAAGCCTTTCCCTACAAACTGTGAGAAATTTTGTCACAAAAATTCTCTCAAGCTGGCGAGACTTTTAGTCATATAACAGTGGACTCCCCATGGGAGAGGCTGGGGAGTAGAGTCCAACGGCTTTACAGGAAGGGCCGTGCCTTCCGGCCGGACCTCACAGGACTGCATTCAGTTGGGCTAGAACAAAGACTCTGATGATGATGGCTTTAAAGTGGTTAACTTTTCAGGGTATTTTTTCCCACCCAAAGTACATTTCAAGGCCTCAAAGGAAGCAGAAAGGGCAAAAAGAACAAAGCCAACCCGCTGCCAGGGCTGCAGATGCTTCTGCTCCAATGCCAGGATGACCTGACCATCTCGCTGCTCCCCAGTCACCTCAGCAGGTGTGAACAGAGGAACAGCAGGCAGACCAAATGGCAGCAGGATGGGGCTTGGTGAGCTGTTCCAGGGTCTGCCTGTGCTCCTGGTCCTTGAAGCATGTGTGTGTGTCGGGGGGGGGGGGTTATACCCTGTTGCAGGTTACTGAGTGGAGATTTTCTGTTTGCCCCAAAATTGGTGCTTAAAAACCAATTAGGGAGACAAAAAGTGGTAAGTACCTCACATTCTAAAGACAGCTGACAACCATCAGGTCGCTCACCCTGCTCACAGCTTCCTGAGATGGTAGGTCAGGCCTTTCCGACACCAGCCGTGGCCTCAGACCAGCCCTCCAATCCCAGAAAGGAGAGAAAGGATTCGTTAGAAGTGTGGGTTGGGGCTCAACACCCTGGAGCAGCTAGAGCCTGAGGCTGACGGGGAGGAGGCACCCCAGAGGAGATACAAGCCTCTCTATTCTGAGCTGAGGGTGGAAGGAAGAGGAACAAGCCGTTCATGCTCCTGGACTTCCCATGTGGGCCTCTTGAGTCACAAGCCTGGCAAGAAGGAAAGTAGACAGCTTTGAAAAGCTGGGCTATCTTTTAGTAAGGAAGAGCAAAAAGGAAGTAATGGAATCTGAGGTGTTGCTAAGGAGTCCTCTACAGAGTGAGAAAGAGGGATTCAACAGCTGGGACCAGAGCCTGGAAGACAAAACAGATTCATGTGTTACCGCACTGGGCCAGGGCTGTTCAAAATTGTTTACAGTGAATTCACAATAATGGTAGAGTGAGCAGCAAGGATCTTATTTTATCCTGAGAGTAGGCAAGCTGCCCTACCCTTTCCTGGAAGGGAGTAAAAACACATGGGGAGGGCAGAGGAGGGGAGGGCAGAGGAGAAAGAGAAGTGAATGACACCTGTGGCTAAACTTAGTCGTGAGCCTTGGAGAACATCAGCTGAAAGGAAGGAACGGAGTAGGAGAGGGTTACTGGTGCTCAGTGCGCTCCAATTACAGCCTGATAGAGTAGCAAATGAAACTGGCTGGGCAAACATTTCAGACTTAAGATAAAACATCTTAAGATGAGTCTGACAGAAGCCAGAATCCTCCTGGGAGGGAGAAGTAGAAAGGTGCCTTGTTTTACTGTAACTTTCAGGGTTAGAGGTGGTGGGAGTGGTGATGATGGCGGGTGGAATAAATAGAAAAGAAAAAGAAAAGCCAAAGAACGCTTCCTTTGTGCCTTTTTAACAGGAAAGCTTTTATTCTCTCCTCAGGCTCGATAGACGCCACCTAGCGGGCGAACAACCGTCTCACACTCAGCCAACAACTACGGCCAGCCCAGGTTGGACATTTCAGTTACCTTGCTTCCCCTGCCAAAAAAAAAAAAAAGAGGTGTAAACGGTGTTTTAGCTCTTCAAAGGCTGCCCATCACTTTGGGATAGAGGCAGCAGCTGATCTGGGTAGTGGAGAGTGGCCCAGAAGAGTCTGGGAGCCCCGAGAGCTGGCGTAGACAAAGGGCAGTAGCCTGGAACCAAAGAGGCAGAAGTCTGGCTCCAGGTTATAGCTCTCTGTGGTCAGCAACAAAGCAAGGGGCTGGAATCTGGGGTGCCCGGTGAATCAGGTTGGAACTCATCTGTTCTCCAGGCAGAGGTTGGACATTTAGAAGGTCGTCGTTATTCAAACAGTGGCGCTAGCCAGCAGAAACACAATACAGTGCTGAGATTCATTCTAGGCAGGGGCCACCTGTCCTCTGACCCATTTTGTATTTTATACCACTGTGTGCGCATTCTGGGCCTGGAGAAGACTTGGGCCCATAGGAGCCTGGGAATAAGGAGTATTTCAGCTAGTCTAAATTGAGTTTTGTTTTGTTGAGGTATAATCGACACATTACATTAGTTTCAGGTGTACAACATAATGATTCAACAATATTTTATATATTGCAAAATAGTCTAGTCAGCATAGATACCTTACATAGTTGCCATGTTTTTCTTGTGATGAGAACTTTTAAGCTCTTCTCTCCTTGCAACTTTCAAACATATTAATATAGTATCATTACCTATAGTTACCATGCTGCAGCACCCCCATTACTTATTATTTCATAACTGGAAGTTTGTAACTTTTGACCCACTTCATCCATTTTGCCCATCTGCACCCCCAACTCTGGCAACCAGCAGTCTGTTCTCTCTATGAGCTTGGGGTTTTTTGTTTTGTTTTTGTTTTTGTTTTTAGAGTCCACAAATAAGTAAGATCACAGAATTTGTCTTTCTCTGTCTGATTTTTTTCACCTAGCAAAATGTCCTCAAGGTGCATGTACATCACAAATGGCAAGATTTCCTTCTTTTATGGCTGCATGTGTATGTATATAATATATAATGTGTTTATCACATTTTCTTTACCCACTCATCCATCGAAGCCCACCTGGGTTGCTTCCGTGTGTTTGCCATTGCAAATGCTGCTGTGATGAGCGTGGGGGTGCTTGTATCTTTTCAGGTTAGTGTTTTCATTTTCTTTGAATTACCCAGAAGTGCAATTGGTGGATCATATGATAGTTCTATTTTTAATTTGTTGAGGAACCTTCATACGGTTTTTTTACAGTGGCTATACCAATTTACATTCCTACTAACAGTGCACAGGGTTCCCTTTTCTCCACGACCTCATCAACACTTGCTATTGCTTGTCTTTTTGACAATAGCCATTCCAACAGATGCGGGGTGATATTTCACTGTGTTTTTATGTGCCTTTCCCTGGTGATTAGTCGTGCTGAGCATCTTTTCATGTACCTGTTGTCCATATTTATGCCTTCTTCGGAAAAATGTCTATTCGGACTTTCTGCCCATTTTTAATTGGATTCTTTGGGCTTTTTGCCATTGGGTTGTGTGAGTTCTTTATATATTCTGGATATTAACCCCTTATCAGATATATGATTTGCAAACATTTTCTCTCATTCAGTAGGTTGCCTTTTCATTTTGTTGATGGTTTCCTTTGCTGTGCAGAAGCTTTTTAGTTTGATGTAATCACGCTTCTCTGTTTTCGCTTTTGTTGCCTCTGCTTTTGGTGTCAGAGCCAAAAAATGCTCACAAAGACCAATGTCAAGGAGCTTGACACCTGTATGTTCATTTATAGTTTCAGGTCTAACATTCAAATCTTTCATTCATTTTGAGTTAATCTTGTTTACATAGTTTAAGATAGTGATCAGTTTCATTTGATTTGAGATTCTGACACTTAAAATCGAAAGATTCCTGAGTAACATAGCTGGTAAGTCCTACTGCAAAGGATTTTGGAGAGTGCCAGTGGCCAGAAAGGAAGTAAAAGCAAGGCAGTGAGCACAGTCCCTCCACCTTCCTGCCTGTAGCCCCTTTGAATGGACTTTCCTGCCATAATATCCATAATAACAGGGAAACGGGGTGGAGAGGTGAGAACTGGTACTTCTTAAGAGCTTTCATTCGTAAGTGACACATACAGTCTAACCTATATGCAGGGTGGTCTAGAGACCGTGGTCGCAGACTGGACAGCTACTCCCCAAACACAATTCCACACAGAGAGGGAGCAAAATCTCTGGTGGAGGCCAGTCATCTCTGCTGCAAGCATTAAAAGATGGGCCTAGACAGATCCATCTTTTTTTCTTGGAAATTTCAACTAGCAAACACTAAAGGAAATTTCCAATTTGTGATAGAGCTATAGCTAGAGGAATATATTGGTTAGGATTGGGTTGAGTTGTTGGGGGGTGGAAAGGGAGAAATAGCAGCTTTAAAAAGAAGTTTGTTTCTTATATGTGAAAGTCCAAAAACAAGCATCCCAGGACTAGTACTGTGGCTCTGCTCCATGACATCCTCAGGGATCCAAGCTCCTTCTGTCTTGTTTTAAAAGTATGGCCTTCCGTTCCCAGGGAATGGTTCCTCCTGGTCTCCAATGATGATTCCATGTTCAGCCATCTGTCCATAATCTAACGACAAGGACAAAGACAGGACAAAGAAGAGGGTAAAGGGCTCATACCTCCTGTCATTTTTCCTGCAAGGTGCCTGGAAGCCACCACATGACACCACACCACATGTTTGTATTCCGCTGACCAGAACATAGTCAAGGGGCCAAATCCAGGAGCTAGAGAGCCAGGAAATACGATCTGTATTCTGATAGGCCAGGGAGTTGATTAGGAGGGAGAGAACTGCTCCTTTATTTTAGAAAAACAACCCAATGGCTGGGATTGGTTATGAACAGCTAGGCTTCTTGTGGATTAACCTAGATGAGAAAGAGTTAGTTAAAATAAATTCACTCACCTTTCACAACGAAATGACAGAAAATTTGAATCTTCCTCTGTTGTGCAAAAAAGCAAGAATGTAGGAATACAGGAGAGAAAGAGAAAGGTGTTGGTCGAAGAGGAATCTGTGTGCAGCAGTGTGTTGGTCTCCCAGGACTGCTATAACAAAGTACCCCTGTCTGGGTGGCTTAAACACCAGAAATTTTTTGTCTCACAGTCCTGGAGGCTGGAGTCCTAACTCAAGGTGTTGGCAGGGTTCGTTCTTCCTGAGGCGTCTGCGGCAGGGCTGTTCCAGGCCTCTCTCCTTGGCTCGTAGACGGCTGTCTTCTGCCTGTGTCTCTTCTTATCACTTTCCCTCTATGTGTTTCTATCTCTGTGTCCGAATGTCCCCTTCTTAGAAGGACCTAGTCATACTGGATTAGGGCCCACTCTAGTGACCTCATTTTAACTTGACTTCCCCTGTAAAGACATTCTCTCTGAATAAGGTTACATTCTGAGGCACTAGAGATTAGGACTCCAACATATTTCTTTCTAAAGGACACAATTCAGCCTATAGCAAATAGCGAGAAGAAGAATGACTGTGAGAAATTCTCTGGGAGGGAGAGCAAAGACCTTTAAGAATGCAGCGTTTAATATTCAGTTTACATGAACGTGTTTTTTAGATGCAAATCCCTCTACTACTCGAACCTTCATTAAAGAGTCTGCCCCACCCATGCAGACAACATTCAGGTCAGAGGTGACTCTGTATCTGAGGAAGCACTCTGGGCTTTCTGGGCCTGCTCCACCCACTCTTAACTCCGGCCTGGAGAGTTAAGGCCCCAGAAGCATCCCCCAGCCACTTCCAGATAAGGTGTTGATGGGTCACTACGCCAAGTTCCTTGTCTTGGTACAAATCTGAGGTTCCTTCCTCATCATGTCCAGATCCCCCAGTGGTACTGATCTACAATTGCCCATAGTGGTAACGCATGCTCTAGCCACTTCCTTTCCCTCCTGACCTCATGTCCCCGCTTCCTCCCCGGTGTTTCCTGGGCTGAACTCCCAAGTAAACTACTTGTGGTCAAACTCTAGTTTGAGGGTTTGCTACTGGGTGATCCCAAACTTAGACAATAACCAAGCATCTGAAATTTTAAACTGGAATCCAAGAGCTTTCTTAGCTTATATGCATAGGGGAAAAAATCCTAATATTTTTAATTAATGTCTACTAATGTCTTTGACAACCCCGTGCCCCGGAAAACAATGGTGTGTTGAAGTTTCTTGTTTTATTAACAGGCTTTCAAAATGATATTTGAAAGAGTGGACAACAAAAATAATTGTATTTTCAAAGTTTATTTTACTCCCTCTTCACACCTTGAAACAGGTGGTATCCATTCAAATGAAAATGAAGTATACAAGTGATTTTTATTAAAATTAACATTTAATTTTTGTTTTATTATGCATACCAAAAATAACTATGAGCTCCCTTTAAATTGTCTACATGACATAATTTATAGCTATTCATGCTCTACCAATTACATTGAAATTTTGACTGGAGTTACCACTGAACCTCAATAACCATTACTGTGCAATTTGCAGTTTTCCAGATTGGGGAGCTCTTTGGAAGCTACAGGTAACTAGCCAATTGTTTTTAGAGAGTACAGTAATGACTGTTAATACTGGGGAGTTGAATGAATCTCCTTTTTATGCCCTGAAGATTACTTGATAATTACACTTGATGCTATCATTAAAAGACAAAGTAGCAACAGATAAACAGACAGAAAACTAACTATATCAGTCCAATAACATGAGCCAATATTGTTCACTGTGAAAATTAACACATCTTCTATTGACTTCCATTTCTTTAATGGGAACACCTGCCCATACAAGGACTCTTAATTAGACGGATTGCCTGCCTCATGAATGGTATTAGGAGAAAAATGAGTGAAATTAAAGGGAAGATTTCTAAGATTTTGCATATTATGTGAAAGTACAATAGGCCACAAGGAAGACTCAAACTAAGTCAGCTCCCCTCACCGCACTTGAAACGAACCTTGCTCTGTCCTCCTTCCAAAGCTCCTTGAAAGTGGTGCCCAGACCTCCCACCTGCATTTCCTTTCAGTAAGGTGACCCCGGACTAGAATGTATTGATTACCATGGCCCACCTCTCAGAATACGTTTTATTTTCTGAAAATGAAGCCCATTGAAAGATTTCTTATATTTAAGTAGTTGAAAACAATATTTCTCCTCTACTTTTTCACTCTTAAACTAGGCCACTGTAGACTTTCCCCAGACACTTTTTTTTTTTTTTTTTTGTTCAGGGAAATGTACTTCTCATTTAGAATTGACCCCAGGCTAAAGTGTTAGGGATTCGGGATTCGAAGTTTGGTTTCAGTCCCATTAACCTCCTTTCCTTCCTCTTACTCCTCATCTTTAAATGTTCGTTGCAAGTCAGAGAAAAGCTTGCTTTTATGATAGTATCTCGTGCCAGCCCCTGTATTACCTTTCCCAGTGATAATTGCTCTGTAAAATTACCTCTAGGGGGTGAATAAAAGGTTTTCTCCCACGTTAAAGCACTTCAGCCAATGGGAGGTCAAGTGACTTCTGAAATTGGGTGCTACAGTCTGTACCACGTCAGGTTACCTTCCTGCAACAAGTTACTGTCACTGCCCACCATCCTGACTTTCCTGCCGGAAGAACAGAAGTCCCTGCCTGAAAACAGCCACAATGACAGCATGGAGACTTAGTGGTTAATGCCCTCATTTTCTGCAGCAGCTATTCCAAAATAAAAGCTCTGGCCTTTCACTGGTAAGTTGCCCTGGAAACCACTCTAATAAGTCTATTAAGATTTTTGTTGGTGCTGCTAGTATTGGCTCCCATTTCTAATTTTAATTAGACTTATACTAGCTAGCTCAATAAAACAGCCCTCTTATATTTTTATTCAAGTGATTAACTCCAACTGAGCTAAACCATTTTATTTAACAGTCTCCAAAAGCACCCCATAAAATGCTTCATGAGTCCTTTCTTGGGGCCATTTTAGTGAGCAAGGCTTCCTATACTTTAAAAATTCCTGAGATCAAAGTCTCATCTACTTGTAGAAGACTCCAATTGATGGAAATACCACCTGTAAAAAATCTACTGGCTGTGTGGAGTGAAATGACAGATTGACAAGACGGATAGAAAGGCTGACGTCAACACGTTTGGGGTGATGCTTAGCTCGCCCTCTCTCAGGAAACTTCTTCACCCTCTTTCACAGAGTTGGGCCACTGACAGAATATTTATGCTTCTAAGTCACCACTGCCTTTGGCCACAGCTGATTGGACCGAAGAAAACATTTCCAGGGATGTCCAACCTTTTGGCGTCTCTGGGCCACACTGGAAGAAATAGAATTGTCTTGGGCCACATATTAAATACATTGTGACACATAATCACAAAAAAAATCTCATAACATTTTAAGTAAATTTATGATTTTGTGTTGGGCACCATGCACAGCCTTCCCAAGCCACAGGCCACAGGCTGGACACCCCTGAAGTTGGGTCAGTCTGATTCTCTGGCCCAGGAATTTGGAATTGAGACTGACAACTTAGTTGGTCTGTATATGTTTTGCAATCCCAGGCACAGGGAGGTGGGGGTGGGAGGTAAATGTTACATGCAGACCGGAGAAGCAAGAAAGCAAATCTGAAGAGGAAGGAGAATAGGAGGAGAGGCCCAGGGATAAAAGTCTCGTGTTCTGATACTATGCCAGCTCCCAGACCCAGCCCTGGCTGAGGCTCGGCTTCATTGCCTCCTGCCCTAGAGTTCCACAAACCTCCCCCATGGGGGGGTGCCTTTAAAATCTATCCACAAATTCTTTGACATTCCTCCCTTTGCATGATGCAAACTTATTTCCCTTACCTTCAACGTGGTATGGACTTAGCAGCTCACTTTTAACAAGGAGAATGGGGTGGAACTGACAGCTGGACTTCCAAAACCCAGTCACAAGAGGCATTGCCACCTCTCCCCTTGCTCTCTCACACCTTGCCCCTCGGGGGGAATCCAGCAGCCGTGCCTTAAGGACATTCAAGCAGCCTGCGCAGAGGCCCAAGTGGGAGGCATGAGGCTGCCCACCACTGCCCTGCTCTTGCTGCCAGCCCTGGAAGTGGACCTTCCTGCCCCCATCGAGCCCTGGCCAACATTTTGACTAAAACCTCGGGAGATCCCTAGCCAAAACCATCCAACTAAGTGTCTCTCGCATTCTTAACCCACAGAAACTCCGAGGACGATCCATGTTTATGGTTTTAAGCCACTAGGTTTGGGGTAACTTGTTACACAGCAGCCTCCATGGCCCCGTGTGATCCGGACCCCTTTCGGTCCTCGTTTCTGGCCTCTGTTCTCCTTGCTCGTTATGCTCTAACCATATATTTTCCTGCTTATGACCTTCACCCACACTATTCCCATTACCTGAAATCCTCGCCCCCCAAATCGTACTTTCTCTTCTTTCAGGTCTCAGCTTAAATGCAAATGCTTCAGAGAGACCTTCCCTAAGGACCCAGTCCAAAGCCTGTCCTTCTACCCTGTCTCCACTGTTCTCTCACAACACCCTCTTCCTCGTCTTCGTAAATGTTGCTATAGCTTATATATTTACTTGATTTGGGGTTTTCTGTTTGATATCTGCTTTCCACTGTAAGTCTAGAGCCAAGTGTATACAGTCGACTCAATAATATTTATGGAATAAATGTTGCAAATGAGTAAGTTCCACCAGCTCTGACCAAGGAGTCCTAACTAGCAGCCCAACACATAAATACTGGGTCAGGAGACCCAGGCTCTATTTCCGGGTTTTACAATAAGCTGAGCGCCCGTTCAGGGTGTCCCTAGTTCTTCCCAGACAGCTAGATGGATACTCGTCTAATGAAGCGGGCTCTCAGACCCAGGTGGTTAGGCTGCCAGAGGCCAAACTAACAGTTAAAGGGCCGCAGACGCGCTGGCTGGCCTGGGACCGAGACCCCCAGGCACCAGCTCTCCCAGGCCACACCACTGGCTCTCTCTGTCCTCCCATGGATCCAGCATACCTTGCTTTCCAGCCCTTTTCAGAAATGCAGGATTTACCCTAATTCCGGGGTTTTAGAAAGCTCTCATTGTTACCACGCTTGGTGTGGAATTCCCAGTGTCCTTTCTACCTGTGCCAGAAGCTCTTTACTCTCTTGCCCTCCTCTCTGATGCCACAAAAGGGAGTTCTCTCCTCCCTCTCCTCCAGCCCCACCCCGCTTGGGACACACAGCTCCCCTCCTCACCCAGGGCCTCAGCCTCCCCTGTGTTCTCAGGCTCAGTTGGGTGCCAACAGCTCTTCCTTTCAACTCCCACCTCAAGTCTGCAATTTACCTCTCAGCAGATCTACAGCTTTGGTGGCCCCAAACCCTAGGGTTGCCCACAGGAAGTTGACTTTTCCTCACAACTAGCCAGGATAGAAAGCAGGGCCTAGGCCTGGGGAGGACACAGATAGGCTCCAGGAGAGCAGCTGTTTCACGGGCAGAGCCCCTGGCTGATGTGGCCAGATAGCCGCGCCTACAGCTCAGCCTCACCAAGACCACTGGCCTCGCCCTGCATCTTTGTTTCTCTCTGTGCATCCGCTCTCTTCTTTTCTGCTCAGTCTCAACCAGCTTCCTCTGCTTACTATTCGTACACAAGGCCCACCCCTACTTCATTTCTGTAGGACTGAACACACAGCACCCACAGGTCACTGGGATTTCCCTCTATATCTTTTAGTTCTAATTCCCAAAATAAGTTGTGAGTAATTCAAATCATACTTTCAGAGCAAGCTATGCCAGCCCCAGGTAGCAACCTGCTTCTGTGTGGAGTCCCCTGGGCCAGTCTTCTGAGCCGGAAGGGGCTGGAAATGGGTCCTCAGCAGACTGTGGGCAGGCGCTCTTCCAGAAGGGTGCAGGGCGGGCGGGCCTCTTCATAGGCACTCAGACTCACCTCTTTAGCAGGGTACGTGTGATTTGAGAATTACCCAGCACCCTCAGTGTCTATTTTATCAACCCTTAGAGTTGAAGAAACGTTCTCCAGAAAAATCCTGCCACTGCACAATATGTTCCATGCAGTTACATCCTGGAGTCTTATAAAGTGGGACTTCAGAGACCATCTAGTCCAGGAATAGCAAACCAGATTCTGACCAACTCTGACCTCCTGAAGTGTTGCGCTGTAAAGAATTGTGCCCTGATTACTCTGGGTGTGGGGCTTTGCCGATATTTGTTCCAACGTGTTGGGCCACTCAGCATCATTACTTCAGAGGAACCGCCCCTTTCCTGGTCAGTGTGGTGAGCTGGAGCAGCCTTTGTGGCCTCCTATCCCTGCCACCCTTGGTGGTGGCATAATCCAGGCTGGACCAGTGACTGGTGCAGAGGTGGAAATGCGACCCCGCAGGACCACGTGGAGTCTTTTCTACGATATATACGTCCTGTTGAAGTAGCAGGCCCTGAGGCAGCCCGGTGCCCTGTTCCCCATGACGTGAGAGAGTCTGCGTGCAGCCTGAAGACCGGGCAAGTCCTGCAGAACGGAGAGCAAGAGCGAGAGAGCGAGCGAGAGAGCGGGACCTTATTACTATCATTTGACCTAATGATCCAATGATGCCCGAGGAAGCCAGTACATTCCTTTTTTTCTTAAACAAGTGTGAGTTTTCTGTCACATGAAACTAATAGAATTTAAACTAATAACCTTGTTCATTTTACAGATGAGGGGAATGAGAGTCCAGGAGGTTAACTGATTTGCCTTAGACCACTCATCTAGTCAGTTATATGGCCATTTGGAAAGCAGATTCTAAAGACTGGGACGTGTCCATCTGTCCTTCTGGTTCAGAGACAAAGGCCCTGTTGAAAGCTGTTTGGATGCTGATTCTGTCATTAGTTCTCTCTCTCCCAGTTCCATGTCCTCTGAAACTTTGATAAGCATCCCATAAATGTCTAAGCCACCATCAATATTCCTAAACAAAACAAAGCTAGATCCCAGCCACAAAATCCTCTCCCCATAGTGACTCTGACCTATTTACTAATCTTTCAATAGAGCTGTTCAATTTCTCACTAATCCGCTTAGCCGTACTGTCACGCAGTCCACACCCCTGTGACTCAAAGTGTGTCCTCTGACCTTGTGAGCTGCCCGGGTGCCTTTAAAATTCAGGTTCTCAGGCCCCACTCCACACCTTCAGGCTCTGCAGTTTAACGACCTTCAGAGGGTTCACTGCACAAGAAAGTTTGAGAGGCATGGATCTCCATTCCTTCCCTTGACACACACACACACACACACGCACATACACAATTTTGCCATATTCTTCTGAAATGTAATAAACACACACACACATTTCTTATCTAAAAGTCAAGCAAGCCTGTTGAAATAAGGAACATAGTTAATGTGATGTGTCTTTCTTGCTGAACCTGGGCAAGCTCCTATTGGTCGCTGCAGTTAAACCATAATTTTAATAAAAAGAAATGTTGCCTGGGCTTAATGCCACATTGCCAGAACTACAGATTAGAGAGCCTTTTTTTTTTGGCTTTTTGAAAAGTGGGATCATATTTGCCCATCTCAAGTCTTTCTGAAACCAGCCCTAAGAGTCTTCCATCGCATTCCACACAGTTCCTTAAAGATCAAAGGATGCAGCAATTTTACTTGCAAGTGTTTCCAATACTCTGGAACTCATCCAGGTCAGGTCACTCAAGCTAATTTAGAGTGTTTAGGCCAGTGGATTGCAACCCTGGGTGTACATTAGAATCACCTGAGACAGCTTTAAAACTGCCATTGCCTGGGCCTCTTAACAGGCCGACTGAATTAGAACCCAGAGCCGAGCTCCAGCAGGGCACTGCTCTTTTAAGCCCGGTGATTCCGACATGCTATCATCGGGATAAAAGCCACTGAAAAGAGGTGTTTTGCTTTCGCTTTTGGGGTGGTGGTGTTATTGTTGTTTCACCTACTGCTCAGGGCCCACAGATTCAGAATCTCTGTGGCTGAGGCTCAAGCATCAATAGTTTTAAGCCCACCAGGTGGTATTCAGGTGTAGCCTGGATGAGAACCACAGAAGCTGTTCTCGATGTAAGCCAGATGTTATGCATCCTTCTGCTACGTGCAGCCCAACCTGCTCCAAACCGATGCAAGTAAGGTTCACCACTTGGGGAAGCCTCCCAGACATACCTCAGCCCTCCTGGTCCAGGCCCCCCTGGAAAGCAAGGAGAAAAGATCAATTCAAGGAAAAGGTACAAAAAAACAGTCCAAGAAAAGTATATAGCTATCAGATCAACTTAGTAACAGAAGGTGTTACTGTTTTTAACCTGAAAAGATTCTTCTATCCAGCACAATGATGTTGAGGTGGTCCTTTGCCTGACTGGACGAAAGTGATTTTAAATCTTATGGGATTTTGGTCCAAGTCTCCAGAGGAAGCCTAGAGGAGACTGGGAGTATTCAGGACGGTGAAAGGACAAGGGGAGGATGTACTGTCTAAGAATGCCAGCGTTTGTAGGCTAATTGCCCCTATATGGTTGTGAAGATGCAGAAATCAATCCAGAGTGTCGCTCAGCCAAAGCTGAATTAGTCAGCCTCCCAATGTCACCTCAGGAGCTAACCTTATGGCAAGGGCAGCACACACGAGTAAGAATCTCTAATTACTTTTTTCTTTTATTGATCTCAGCTGACCTATTCATTTGGTCCAGCCTGCACTGAATGGAGGCTGGTCCATTTAGTCTCCTCCTGGCAGTGGAGCTTGCTTAATTATTCTTGGCTTAGAGCCTTCCTCATGAAAGATGTCATTGACACCTCAGAGAAGGGTGTTCTTTGTAGTATAGCATTTTTCTGGACAGGATTTCACGGCCAAATGGGAAAAGATGGCTTATCAGGCAGTCTGGTGGAGCATTTGTCATGCTCTGGAAGTTTTCTCTCAGCCGTGTAGCAGGCTGTGGTCATCTGGGCCATTTTCAAGATTACTGAGAGCCAACGAATGGCTTTGCCGCATGAGCCACACAGCCCTCCTGGCAACACTTCTGTGCTGGGGCCCCCTTCAGAGGTACTATGTCACTTTATAAAAAGCAATGAGCTGCTGCTCTGGGTTCACCTGCTGACTCTGCCTCGGGTATTATAAGCAAACGCTGCCTGCCGCTTCAAAGGCCAAAACTAAAGAGACAGGTGTGATGTAAAGGGAAGAGGTATATTCAGACGCCGGCCACCTGGAAGATGCAGGCCTCTCGTCTCAAAGCCTGTCTCCACACCTCAGTGCTGGCAGAGGTGTTTATAAGGAGGGAGAGGGGAACAGAACAAGGAGGTCAAGGGAGAGGGTTGAAAAGTTCTCTACGTGCAGATGAGCACAGTCCATTCCGAGAAGAACAGAGTTGTTCTGGTGTGAGTCATTCTGGCTCCATGTCATCCTGGCTCCACGGTCGGTCGAAGGTCAGCAAATCTCCCAGAGCAGAGATGCCTGAAGGTCGGGATCTGTCTCTTCTGAAGTTAGTTCCTAGGATTCTTATACAAACATGTTGTTTATCTACAAGCTATGTATTAGTCAGAGTCAGCACTTACAGAAGCAATGTCGAAAGAATGGTGCGGTGGGTTACAATTCCCCACTGTTACAATGCTGTGATTTATAATAAGAAATACATACGGATCTCTGCCTCTGGTTCCTGTCACACAGCTCTTGAAACTCTTGTTAATTTCCTGGGTGATAGGAGGGTCTTCTGGGTGGGCACCTGGGTGGGCTCCTGGGTGAGGGCTAGTCACCAGAAAGACTGACCCATGATTAGAAGCTTAGAATTCTCAGCCCTGTCTCCCATTCATCTGAGAAGGGAGAAGGACTGAAAATGAAGTTAATGGTCAGTCACACCTACATAATGAAGCCTCCATAAAAGCCCCAAAATAAGGGGTTCAAAGAGCTTCCAGGCTGGCGAACCCAACTCCGTGCGACAGAAGCCCTGGTGCTTGAGATCCTTCCAGACCTGGCTGTTCTTCTGTATCCTTTATTGTGTCCTTTAATAAACTAGTAAATGTGATTAGCCTGAGTTCTGTGAGCTACACCGGCAAATTTGGTCATTGAACCTGTGGAGGGGACCTTGGGAATCTCCAATTCATAGCCAAATCAGACAACAGCTGTGGGTCACCCGGGGACCTACTACCTGTAGTAAACATCTGACTTGGGGTAGGAGCAGCTCTGTGGGTCTTTAACCTGTGGGATCTGATGCTGTCTCTGGGTGGATGGTGTCCGAATTGAGTTGAATGACAGGAATTATAAGACACCTGGCTGGCGTTGCTGAGAATTGCTCAGTGTGAGGAAAAATCTCCACATATTTGGTGACCAGAAGTGAAGTGTTCTGTGTGAGAGTAAGAAAGACACAAGAATAGGGGAGAACTGGAGGGAAAACTGGGTGGGATTTTTCTTTTCAGCCCCTCACTCTGAGGTGGCCTGAGTGACAACTTTGGAAAGGTCAGTTAACTTCCCAGGGCCTCAGTCTACATATCTGTAGAATAAGGGGTTAACATATTTTTTTTTAAAGATTTTATTTATTTATTATTAGAGAGAGGGGAAGGAAGACAGAGAGGGAGAGAAACAGCAATGTATGGTTGCTCCCCACATGGCCCTCACTGGGGACCTGGCCTGCAACCCAGGCATGTGCCCTGACTGGGAATCGAACTGGGACCCTCTGGTTCCCAGCCCGCGCTCAATCCACTGGGCTACACCAACCAGGGCGGTTAACATATTTTGTAAAGAAAGGTTTCAGCTTTAAAATACTATAATTTTGTGGGTTTTCTTATCAGGAATAGAAAAATGAAAATTTATCTATATTTTTTCACTGCCCATAAGCAATTTTTTTTACTCAGATAGCATACACACTTTGCCAGAAAGTACATATATATTAGCAGAAAGATTAAAATATAAATTTTCCATCCTTTCGTCTCATTAATATTTTGTTTATATCCTTCCAGACTTTAGTCTTAGCACGAACATGCTAGGAATCTTTTTGCAAAAATATAATTCCATCTGATTAACTGTTCTGTTGGTCTACTTTTTCACTGAACTCAGTATTCACAATATCTTTCTAAATCAAATATATATATAAAAAATATATATATATAATTGTGTTAATTATCACATACTATTCTATTGTAAGACTGTAGCAAAATTTATTTAACCAAACTACTTTTTGCTGTTATAAAACCTGCTGTATTGAAAATCCATGTATACACATCTTGTCTCAGTTATTTTTCCTTTGGAAAAATTCTTATAAGTGAAATTCCTGAATTTAACACTATACTTTTTTTAAGGATGTTATACATATTCTAAAGGATCCTCCGGTAAGTGGTATGAATTTACATTCCCCAAACTGTAAGAATGCCTTTACCCCACCCTCTCCCCATTCCTTTTTTATTTTTTGCTTTTTTGATAGGTATGTCCTGTTACTCTTCATTTTGCATTATTTGAAAACCACTGGGATTTGCTCTTTTTGTATATATATTTTTGAGACTTGCGTATCTTCCTTAGAAAGCTGTCCATGTCCTATGTCCTTTTTATTGTTGGGACTATCTGGGCTCTCTTCTGTAGGCATAGCTCTTGCCACCTTGAACATGACAATGGAGGAGATGTGACCGGTGAAAGGATGGAGAGGGAAGGAGTCCCCCAGGGAGGCGTCTAGGGTACCTGGAGCTCCTGGATAAGTGCATGTGCTCCCCACACCCTGCAGTCCCAGCCTCTGGGTCACCCGCTCCGGACACAGAAAGGAGGGGGTTCAGGACCGGCGCCCTAAGGTGCATGGGTGAGCTGAAGCAGCCTCCAGGTGACTACCTGAACCTTGACTGTCATAGCAGGGTCAGTGCAAGGAGAGCGACAGCAGTCACAGGAGCCATCATTCAGAAAAAAGTGACTAGAAGACAATGAGTGATGTCATGGGGTTGAGGGTGTCTCCAAAGTGTCCAGCAGCATCTCATACTCACCACACATTTATGCTTCAGTTATTTGATAAATATGTATTGAGTACCTAGGGACTGTACTTGCCAAAATAGATAGACAGTTATGTTGTTACTTATATCATTATTTGGTTTTTGTTACTTGAAAAGGGTTCCAGCCCTGGCTGGTGTGGCTCAGTGTATTGAGTGCCAGTCTGCAAACCAAAGGGTTGTCAGTTCAATTCCCAGTCACAGCACATGCCTGGGTTGTGGGCCAGGTCCCCAGTAGGGGGCATGCAAGAGGCAACCACATATCGATGTTTCTCTCCTTCTTTCTCCCTCCCTTCCCCTCTCTAAAAATAAATAAATATAGCCCTGGCTGGTGTAGCTCAGTGGATTGAGCGCGGGCTGCGAACCAAAGGGTTGCCAGCTCGATTCCCAGTCAGGGCACATGCCTGGGTTGCAGGCCAGGTCCCTAGGGGGGCCACATGAGATGCAACCACACATTGATGTTTCTCCCCATCTCTTTCTCCCTCCATCCCCTTCTGTCTAAAAATAAATAAATAAAATCTTTTTAAAAATAAATAAATAAATATAATCTGCAAAAAAAATATTTAATAGAAAAAAGGATTCCATTTTCAGCATTCGGCCAACTAGGGGTATTTCGTTTGAAATAGCTAGAATGCATAGTCAGAGTACTAAGTGACGTAGAATCTGACTGGATGGAATCGAGTCAGATGATATATGGTTTTTATAGAACCACGTGATTGGACAGGACCTGGAGATGACATGAGGGTTTGCAACAATGCCCTACATGGTTTCCTTGGGGAAGGAGGAAGTGACACAGAGCAATTCCCAGCCAAGGCAACCACGTGGGAATATATTTTCACAAAAGGCAAATTTATCAAGAATTTGTACTGAGTTACGATAGAAGTAGCAATACCAGCAATGGTAGTAGAACATCTATCAGTTTTGTTTTTTTTTAAAGATTTTATTTATTTATTTTTAGAGAGGGAAAGGAGGGAGAAAGAGAGGGAGAAACATCAATGTGTGGTTGCCTCTCACATGGCCCCCACTGGGGACCTGGCCTGCAACCCAGGCATGTGTCCTGATTGGGAATCGAACCTGCGACCCTTTGGTTCGCAGCCTGTGCTCAATCCACTGAGCTACGCCAGCCAGGGCACATCTTTCAGTTTTTATCGTGATGTATATTATAACATTTTAATGTGAAAATCTCCAGACTATTAATATGAGAGAAAGGGAAATTTAGGAATACAACCTGTGGCCGCTGTTCAGTAATTCACTATGGCTGACTCAGAGAAGATTTCAAAATAGGTAGAGTTCAGTTTGTCTTCCTTGCCTTCCCCCAATTATCACTTTCTGATGCAATCAAAAATGAATAATTCAGTCATGTAGGTTATCTCAAAGGTATGAAGTAGTAAACTAAGTAAGTCCCTCCTTTATTTTTACTAGCTTATTTTATGTGTGTTTCCAAACTTGTGGGGCAGTTTTCACATTTCACCCGGCCATGTCACTTGCCAGGCTGGTTTTTCTTTTCTGTGAGTTTTGTTGCATTAGACCTGAGGCCACATACCACAGCTTGCAGCTTCCAGGCAAGGGGGTGGGGGTGGAGGGGCAGGTCTTGCAGTAACTCTAGCAATCATCCACATAAGTAATAGCCGTTTGGGATCACAGACCTTTGTTTCAGCAGTTCAGGAGGATTCATTCTTAGCAGAGAAAACTCATTTGCTGGTGGCAGTGATTCAAGCTGCTAACTTCACAGAGAATATTGTCGGAGCCAAATTCTTTCTCAGTTACGGAGGTCAGAGGTGAGGCAACTGTGCGTACAGGGCAAAGCTGTTTCATGGGTTCCTTTGGCTTTCTGCTTTCTTCTTTACAGCTGATTAACACCCAATAACCATTTCTTTAAGAATGAAAAATTCAATTTCTCAGTTTAATTAACTTCCCCAGTGCTGTATTCACTACAGCCTGCCTGAATCTAGGGGACAATTATTTGAGACTTGAGACTCAGGGTTTGTGTGGTCAAAATAAGGCCTTGGACTTAACCCGTGACTGGCACATGTGAGGACTCCTGAGTGCAGAATAGTGTCCGCAGTGGACATGATTTTTGGAGAGCCTGACATTCTTTGGCTTGGTTTGACATTTGCCTTGACTTCATGGTCAAAGTGTGTTGGCTGGCAGTGTGGGTTTTATTACTGTTAATTTTAATACACTGTGGAGTTCTTCTTTCTGCCTCATTCTTTGAACAATTAACAAACAGTTGTTTATTAAGAATCCAGAGAGCATGGTTTACTCCATATGTTTACTAAGTAGCTGTAGATTTGGACAATCATGCATTTTTATTCTTTTATTACAACTCTTCAGTGTTATATAGTAGAGGCAACAAAGTATAACCGTTAAGTGCACAAATGCTAAGCCAGATTGCCTGGGTTCAAACTTAGCTCTGACATTTCACAGCTATCTGATCCTGGGCAAGTTAATGGACCTCTCTGTGCCTCAGTTTCCTCATATGTAAAATCAGGATAATAACAGTATCTACCTTGGGGTTCTTAAGTAGTAGTTAATTAACAAATGCAAAGCAATTAGAATAGTGCTTGCGCCCAGCATAAGTCCTTATAACACTCACTCACAGTGAGCATTTATTAAAGGATACCACCTCTGAAAGATCGTTATTTCATTGAGGAGTGGGATTGTACATTTTCTACCACTAATTGTCCTGTCAACTATCACTCATCTATTACCTGTTTTGGGCAAGGCATGGTGGGTGATGGAGCCACAGAGGTGAATCCTATGTAAACTGGAGTTGGTTGGGAATTTTATACATACATCACAGTTTTGTGATGAGTTGATGCATGAAGAAGTCACTCAGTTGCACCACAGGGTAATAAGAAGTGTCACAGTGCCCTGATATCCCATTCATTATTTCCTTCAAAGCTTTCTAAATTACCTCACCTTTGTCAGTGATCTCTGCTCCTAGAAAAAGCACAGGACATGGGAAAAGAAACAATTCCCAGTGCCCTTGAAAAAGAACCTTAAAGAAGGTGTTATTGTATGTCCCTGACTCTAAGATGCACAGTTTTCTTCTCCTTCTTGCTCCTCTGAAACCGGATGCAGTGAGAAAGCATTGCCATTACCCGGGCATGTGCGCACGTGGGCAAAGCCGCTCAGCTGTCACCTCAGCTGAGTTATGTGCGTTGTTGGTCCCACAGGGCTTGAAATGTATCGCCGTTAAAATGTCTTCAGAAAGATTACACTATGATTTAGATTGGAATGAAAAGTTACTGTACATACACGAAGGCACAGAAACAGAAACTCGCAATATATGATTTAAAAATTGTGCTTAGTAAAAGACAGCTTTCATTAAACGTAAACTTCAAAGTGGGCTAAATAAGCATGGGCCATAGTTCAGTTGGCAGTGTTTTCTTGCCAACATAAAATAATGGTTTATTTTATAATTAAAAGCTTCTTTGATTCAATGAAATATAGTACTTTTTAATAGTTTATTTTTATTGTATTTTTTCCATTACCATTTATCCCCCCATACCCACTTCCACCTCCACCCATCCCTCCTTGAGAAAAAAATTAGAAGATCCTAAAACAGTTATCTTCACATTTTTCCCCAGCATTCCAAATTTTCAATGTTTGGTAGAATCAAATTCTACCTACATTCCTATTTAATTAACGTTTGAACTTACCACATTTTTAGACCTCATTACGTTATTTTGAAAGAAGTATATTATTCTTATAATATGGAATGAAAGTTTTGATGTACTAGTCAAATGGTTTAACTATGAATTACAATAAACCCATAACCATTAAAATGGGAAAACATGCTTGACCATTTAACACTTAAAGTTCTGTTACCACAGAATGTAGTCCTGTGCAGGCTCCCTTAGGGAAACCCCCATTTAGATAAGGGGTCACCTGCTCAGATTCATCACTTCTTCCCAGCCACTGAGCCATTTCCACTCTTTCCAGACCCTTTCTTTGCATGTGTTTTCAAGAAACTCACACTGGAAAATCCTGGCCAGACTGAACCACAGTCTGGTGTTCACAGTTTGGTGAACCACAGAGAGCTGCCACCAGTTCAGTGTTTGACTCCTCTGTGTCCATAATTCCGGGGCTCATTTTGTTAGTAAGGAATGGGAAGTTCCATGCCCTACTTTGGCGGTGATGACTAACCCTCTGAGGTTACCGGACTTTGCCATGAATTCTTAGCAATATTTTGACACAATAATTTTGGACCTTTGGGGGAGGGGTCTGATTTTAGCTTAGGGTGGGAGGGGTCTGATTTTAGCCTAGAGTAGTCATTCTCAAGATTGGTCCTTATCCTTCAATTTACTTTCAGTTTGTAACCCCAGTCATATATCTTCTTTGACTTAACAGAGCATCACTTTCACATATGGCCAGTACTTTTGTATCAACAAGAGAGGAAATTCTGTTTATCAGCAAGTAACATTTTCCCCACTTTGCATTTCCTAATAATTATGGCTAAGTTTTCAAGGTCCTATCAAGAAGAGCAGCTTATTAACTTTAATTATTTTTGAAATTCATTGGCTGTAATAGAGTGAAGCTGGCAGGTGTCAGAGGGTTAGAGTTGTAGAAATTAGTTAACAAAGAGTGAAATTTCTCATCAGCCTATACTTTTGCTATCTGTCTTTCTCATTTAACCATGAGACTCGGTCTTCAAACTGGAGGCAGGGAAAACGTAAGAGCTGAGTGTTCAAGACCCAGGAAAGCCAAGTATTTAGGGCTGGGCCAGGAGAAGAGCACATGGCTCATTTTTCATCATTTTCCAACTATACCAGCTGTTGGCTCTGGATTTAGAAAACCCACAGACCAGTTGGTTCCCAAATCACCTCCAACTAATGTGTATATTAAGTTGAGTCCAGATAGAAATTGGCACTTAAAAGCTTGACTGGAATCCCTCTGCATGGCAACCTGTCGGGGGGGGGCATCGTACCTGCCGATACCCGTGGGTGACCGCGACCCGATGCATGTATGAATCTCATACCGAGACACGCAGGGAAAGAGAGACCGGGGCCATGTGGCTGATTCCTCCCATCTCAGGAAAAAGCCTCGTGGCTTGCTTAGCCGGTGTTTTTATTAGGGGCATTAGGACACATTTACATTGAATGATTATTCATGGGATTAAGCAGAACGGGGGTAGGATTACTCATAGCAGGGCATCAGTATGTAAATACAGGTCCAGTGGCAGACAGGACCAGGTTAATGTAATATGCAGGGCACAGCAAGCCAGAATTTTTTAAGATACATCTTTGCCAAATTCCTATTAGAGAATTCCCATTCCACAGACATGATCCACACTTGCTCATACGGGAATCACACGGAGCTGTGCTCAAAACGTGTAAATTCCAGAACATGCGTGTTGAAATCACTGCCACAGCAACCCGTTAAAATTAGATTTCAATGGCCCATGGAAGTCCTCTGCTCTGTGATGATGTGGCACTTTGCTGATATTCTTTAAACATCAAACCAGTTAGAAGCTGTTGTTGTAGATTCCACTATTAAGTCCATGTCTGTTCCAATTTCTCCTTTTAAAAATGACTTCCTGATATGGAAAAGTAGTACTCTCCAACACTGTAGAGGCAACATGAATTGATATAATCTTTCTTTTTCTTTAAGATTTTATTTATGTATAGATAGAGGGGAAGGGAGAAAGAGAGGGACAGAAACATCAATGTGTCGTTGCCTCTAGCACGCTCCCTACCAGGGACCTGGCCTGCAACCCAGGCATGAGCCCAGACTGAGAATCGAACTGGCCACCCTTTGGTTCACAGGCTGGTGCTCAATCCACTGAGCCACACCAGCCAGGGTTAATCTTTATTTCCTTTCTTTCTTCTTTCTTTCTTTCTTTCTTTCTTTCTTTCTTTCTTTCTTTCTTTCTTTCTTTCTTTCTTCCTTCCTTCCTTCCTTCCTTCCTTCCTTCCTTCCTTCCTTTCTTTTTTCTTTCTCTCTCTCTTTCTCTTCTTTCCTTTTTCTCTTCCTCCCTTCCTTCACTTCTTTTTATACAATCTTTCTTGAAAGCAAGGTAGCTATGGACATAAGATGTCATCCAATGCACATACACTTTTTTTTTAAGATTTTATTTATTTATTTTCAGAGAGAGGAGAAGGGAGGGAGAAAGAGCAATGTATGGTTGCCTCTCACGTGGCCCTCATTGGGGACCTGGCCCGCAACCCAGGCATGTGCCCCGACTGGGAATCGAACCAGAACCCTCTGGTTCCCAGCCCGCGCTCAATCCACTGAACTACACCAGCCGGGCCCCAATGCACATACACTTTGACCAAGATTTCTGCAAGTATTTTTTTCAAGGAAATAATAAGATATGTGGGCAAAAATTATCAAAAGAAAGTTTATTACAGCATTGATTAGAATAGTGAGACATTAGAAAAACCTAAACATCCCAAATACTTGACTATTATACAACCAGCAGAAGTGATGTCATAGAATATTTGACATAGGAAAATAGTTACCTTATATTGTGAAGTTAAAGAACCATGTCACAGAACTATACATTGCTATTCTTGTTTTTTAATATTGTATATATCTATAGCAGTTAAGAGGGGTAGCATTAAAGTACATTTTTTCATCTTTGTATGTTTCTGTATTTTTTTATTTTTTCTATATTGAACAGCTGCCACTCTTATAATCAGAGGAGAAACATCAAAGGCTTTTAAAAAGAAAGAAAAGAAAGCATCTCCTTAAGGCAGAAAATAATTATTGAAATTCAAAGTTTATCAAAATCCAGCCCTTATTCTTAAAGATTCAGAAAGAAGGGAACTATGATTTGATGAGGGCTTGCCAAGTGCTAGGCACTGTGCTAGGAACTTTTGCATATATTTTTCCACTTCATCATCACCAGAGTCCTGAAAGGTAGATACCTTATTATCCTTCTCCTCGTGGGGGAGGATGCAAAAACTAAGAGAACCTAATTAGCTTAACTTATCTGAGTTCAAATAACTATAAATAACGGTCAAAATACCAGAAGGCTGAGTCAGGTCTCATTCATTTGTTCATCCATTAATTTATTCACACACACACACACACACACACACACAAACATGTAATTATGAGGATGGCTAACTAGTTCTAGCATATGAAAATATAGAGAATAACAAAGTATCCAGACATTCACCCTCCAGCTTCAGAAATTAAATATGTCAGATACAGAGGATGATGCGTGTGTACTTATTCCTAATTCCATTGTATTCCCTTCTATCCAGATATAACCATTATTTTGAATCTAGAGTTTATTGTTTCCATGCGAGTTATTGTTTCTTTGCTACATATGTTTATAGTCATAAACTATACTGAATCAGTCACTCTCCAACAGGGAAAATAGAAAGCACTTTAGATATTTCACGCAAAGGCAGATTTAATACTGAGAATTGGTTACAAGAGTAAATGAAGGGGCTGGATGAACAAACGGGATAAGGGGCTGTGTTCAGTTTCATCCATTGGTCCCTCCAGATCAAGTCTCCAAGTTTCTTTGTGCTCAGAAAACTGAGTGGTACAGACTGCCCCAGCGGACTCCCTTGAGCTCTGACTCCTGCGTGGTTTTGGCCAGTGAGAAGTGCTGGCAGGAGGGGGAGAGGGAAAGGAGAATGAGATCAGAGTATCTGCTCACCTGCTTTCTTCCCAGCTGGGTTGCTACATGTTGGCACTGCTGCTGCTAAAATAGGCACTGACTACCAAAATGCTCATTTCCAGGCACTTCCTACCATTGCTATTGCCGCAGTTGCTGGAAGCACCACCTGGAATGGAAAGGAAAATGGCCTTTCCCTTTCTTCTGTCTTTTAATCTCTTTGTCAGTGCAAAGCACTGGCAGAACCCAGGGAGCCTGTGACATGTGGTTCACAGATTTCCAGCCCCTCGTGATGCTGAAGAGGGTACAGAAAGGCTGGAGTAGGGTTGAGAGCCAACAACACATAACCAGCTCAAGTGCATAGTACTGTTTGCATTTTTAAAACTCTATGTCATGTTATACCTATCCTTGTTTTTCAGTTTAACCTTATACTTTTGAGATCCATCCATGCACACACACATGGTTCCAGTTTATTTAACTGCAATGTTGTATTCAGTAATGGCATTTCTACAAGGGAACTAGTGAAGACAGAAACATGGATGTTACTGGCATTGGAACAAAAGAGGTATGAAGATAATATATGGCAAACTACCAACAGTAGGTAGAGTTAGATTGCAGGAAAATATTCCTACAAGCTGTTCATGTTTTCGCTCACCACAGATGCACTGAGCTCCTACCACGTTTTCTAGGTACTGTGCTTGACGCGAAGGGCAGAAAATCAAATACGGTCTGGTCCCTGCTCGCCAGTCTCCAGTCGCTGACACAGAGATAGATGTACAATTTTCATCAGGGCAATAAGTATTCGACAGAGCTATGACGAGGGTGCTATAGAAGCACAGAGCTTGACAAATAGAAAAAAGAAACTACAAGGCAATTTCATTTATATAGATTTAAAGTTTCTAGACAAATAAAATACTGTATCACAAACGGAATCTAGCAGTATAGTGAAAAAAATAATAATACCATGACCAAAAACTGCTTATTTCAAGAATGTAAAATGCTCCAACATTTTAATTTTTTAAGTAAAAATTCAGCTTATTCATCTATTTATGGCTCAGTACACAAGAGGCAAAGTGTTTCACATCCTAGATTTCATTTCCAACTCCTTGGAATGTTCATTTGTTTGGCTAAAAGGAGGCTAGACAGGAAAGCCAGGCAATTCCCAGGTAGCTGAAATAAGGTTGGGGCAGGAGCAATGCTAACATCATCCTCACAGGGATGGGCACAGAGTGGCTATTAGTTGCAAGCTGACTTTCTAGAATTGTTGGCTGGAAGCACAAGAGCACCACTCCTGGACGCTGGAGCTGGCTCGGGCCTCAGTCATCCCCACCACACAGGTACAACAGCGCTTTTCAGTAGTCACCCTTGGTGTCTTGCTGGATGTAATAGTACAGGGACTTGCCAAGTTTTTTATTTAAGTCAGACCTGATTTTCAGCATGTCCACTTCACTGCGGGAGATCAAGATTCTGAGCAAGACCTCATCACGTGTCCCCTTGCCCTTCATGGAGTCATAGAGTCAGTCAGCAAAATACAGGGGCTTGTTCTGGATACACCAGACCAGGTTCCGGAAAGCACTTTCCAGGTTTCCCTTGACTTCCTTCTTGATGCTCTCCAACTTGTACCTTTCAAATATTTTCTGGAGGCGACACATGCTTTGCTTAGTCATGATGCTGATCCACTTGGGAACATCAGTCCCTTTCCTCTTCACTCCAGCATCATAGAGATCCCAGGGATCTTGGTCAATTAGTTCATAATCAATGACAGAGCCATCTTCTGCTCTCTTACTCTTTGCAAGGGCAACCATCAGCTTATGGAAGTCATCTGATGTGTCAGAAATAATGTCCTTCTCCAGACCAGTCTTGTACATTTCCTTGCAGACTATGTTAATTTCATGCAGCTCTTGGCTGGTCCTTGAGCAGATGATCCCAATGAGAGCAACCTCATCAGTCCCCAGCTCCTTCATGGAGGCTGCCATGGGGGAGGGGTCAAATTGCTGTTCATCTTGTGCAAGACATTCACGTACCCTACCAACCACACTCAAGCAGGGGTTACTTCTGCTGGTCCCTAATGCCTGCCTGAGTGTGGTTGGTAGGATAATAATTCATAGTTTTAGTTTGAACATTTTACCTAAAATGTCATATGGTATGCTTGAATGTGATATTGCTATGTTACAGAATTACATGCTTATGATTTTGTAATAAAAGTGTTTGTAATAAAAAGGGGCATTATTTGCACCAGACCCTGCATACTAAGATTGAAGAAATAAATAAATGGTAGATAATGGGAACTAGATTTCTCACTGTCAGAGAAAGAAGATACAACTAAGCAAAGGGAAAATGCTAGAATGAATACTGTGGAGCTCAATTAAAGTACAAGACAGTATGAACTCATATTTAGTTTAATGTGTATACAGATAGGGAGATATAGAAATAATTATAGGTATGTGAGTATACTTAGATCAATATATATTAATATGTTTTGTAGCTCTGTCTGCTGTGAAGGATTAAAAGTGGTACACTTTAGTAGTAATGAGCACACCCAAACCCAGATCTTAGTTTCTAAATACCATTCTCCAATTAAAGGAATGAGGGCTCTTGGGAGAATGGCTGATGCTAGGACTGGTACAGGAGAAACAAAAGATGAGCCTGGAGCATTTTGTAGTGCCAAAAATACAGAAACACTCAAATAACAAAAGAAGGATTGCACAACAATGTGAGTGTATTTAATAACATTCAACTGTCCACCTAGAAATGGTTAAGATAGTGAATTTTGTGTTACGTGTATTTTACCGTACACAAACAAGAAGACGATAACCTGTCAAAGGAACACAGAAGTCAGCCTATAGTTAGAGAACCGCCCTGCCCAGTTTCAGAAGCTGTAACCCCCCATGGCTAAGGCTGAGTAAAAAGGCCTTGGGACCATAAGCCACTAAGGAGCCTAAAAGTGGTCCCAATGAGCAAAGCTGGAAAGTTTTAAATAAAGAAATATACCATTTTGCATTCCCACCAGCGGTGAATAACATAGCATCGGATTAAAGTCAAAGTACAAAATAAACATACATGAGCCCATGTTGATATAAGTAAGATGACTAAATAAATAAATAGAGAAGAGGCAAAAATTCTTACAGAAGAATTCTAAATGATTTCTATAGGTACTCCCCTCCAGGAGGTGGAGCTTGCGGGTGAGCTAGACTTAGTGACTTCCTTCTAAGAGAAGAGGAAAAATAGTAACTGTACTATTAAGTCAGGCAGCACCTTAAAGTGATCAAGGTTAACATCACCAGTAATAGGCCTGGCTGCTGTGGCTCAGTGGATTGAGTGTCAGCCTGAGAACCAAAGAGTTGCCGATTCAATTCCCAGTCAGGGCACATGCCTGGGTTGCCGGCCAGGTCCCCAGTAGGGAGCGTGTGAGAGGCAACCACACATTCATGTTTCTCTCCCTCTCTTTCTCCTTCCCTTCCCCTCTCTCTAAAAATAAGTAAATAAAATCTTTAAAAAAACAAACATCCCCAGTAATAAATTATGTTATTAGCATGTACTACTGATGGAATACAATGAAAAGGACAGTTCACCTCTGTCTGGTCTTTCTTCCCCTAAACATTTAAGGCCAGTCTAATTTTGAGAAAATCATTAGACATACCCAAATGTAGATATATCTTGCAAAATACCTGATGGTGCTATATGAATCAAGGTCATGAAAAGCAGAAAAGTTTGAGATGCTGTCACAAACCAGAGAAGACTAAGGAGACAGGACAACTAACTGCGATATAGGATCCTGGAACAGAGAAAGGACTTTACTGGAGAAACTTGTGAAATTTGAATAAAGTCTAGAGTTTGGTTAACACTCAGGTACAAATGTTGGTTGAGAACCACCCTGCCTAGTTTCAGAAGTTGTAACCCCCCATGGCTAAGGCTGAGTAAAAAGGCCTTGGGACCATAAGCCACTAAGGAGACAAAGCTTATCTTCCCGGCATGGGCGCTGCCTCTGCCCCCTTTACTTCACCCTGCTTGGCCCTGAGTGGATGACTGGTTAGCCGATGCTGGGTAAGATTCCTCAAAGGAGGGACAACCTAAGACAGGCATGGTCAAAATGGGGCCATTAGGAAAGGACTTGGGGGACTATAGAAAAAAGGGGAGATGGACCCTCACCCCTTGGCTTTGACATAGCCTGAGTCCTCATTCTGTATGTAAGAAGTCCCCTAATCTCTTGGCTGCCTTACTTCCCCCGCCTGATTTAAGCTTGAAACAATGCCAGAGGTGGGTGCAGCCCTGTGCTGGAAAGGGTGGGTTCCCTGGGGTGATATGGCCTAAGAAAAGAATGCATAAAATCCTGTGAAACTTGCTTTGCTAAGAATACCCTCAAACTAAATTATAAGGGTCCAAGCATGGAATGAGTTTGTTTCCCCAGAGTTTTATGGCCCTTTAGCTATCTGACCCTGACTCAAAATAAGCCCTCATAGTTCTTTGAATGTTATCTATTGTTTGATCCTTACTGCCTGACAATGACTGAAGAGCTTTACCTGTATTGCTATGCAAATTAAACCCAATAAAAGCCCATTGAGGAACAGGCTCCCGGCCCTTCTCCTTTGAGAGACAGGCTACCTTTCCTTCCCAAGCAGATCATGTCTTGGTAGAATTATACTCATCTGAGAAGGGCAGAGGGGCTCTGCTGGACAAAGCTCCCCCACAGTTGGTTTCTTGGTTTCAACAAATATACCGTGATTATGTGAGATTTTAATAATAGGAGAAACTGGGTGAAGGGCATATGGGAACTCTTTGTGCTATCTGCAGCTCTCTGTAAATCTAAAATTATCCCAAAATAAAAAGTTTTTTAAAAAAACCTAAATAAGAAGATTCACAATAAAGGTGATGAGAACGTCAAAGAAGCACAAGAACATCATCAGAGATTGGGCCTGTGGCCATGATCCCTCTCAGCTCTGCAGATTCTCATTGGTTACCTGATTGCCCACAAGCAGTAGAGATTTACTGAGCATCCCTGTAGTGGGGTAGTTCTCAAATTTTGTGTGTATCAGAATAACCTGGAAATCAATGAAAACTACTGGGACCCAGGCTCATGAAATAACCTAGCACTTGGACTTCTGTATTTTCACAAAGTACCCTATGATTCTGATATATATAGAAGCTTGAGAACCACTGCTCCAGTACTTTTCTATCAACATGACTGTTGATAATACCATTCATTCATTTATTTATTTAACAACTATTTACTGAGCAACTATCCTATGCCAGCCCATTGTCAGTACTAAGTGCACAAGAACACATAGGCAAACACCTCGGGAAGCCTACATTCTAATATGCAAATATTCACTGACTGAGTCTTTTCTTATATTTCCCAATTTCAAATCCCCAAAAAGAACATCTGATTGGCCTAACTTGTCACCACCATCTTTTGTTTGTTTTGGGGGGAAAGCAGAGTTCTTCTTAACAGGCCATGTCATAGGTTATTAGTTCATGTGAGTGTTGTTTGTTTGTAGGTTAGGGGTTCCCCTCACTCTGGTCAGCTATGGCTGGGGTTTGATGGCACATAACATGACCCCTCCTGAGGTTTTCTAAACTTTCCCAAAGAAGTTTGGAGACAAAATGATTAGGCTGTAGTAGCCAATATGATACAAAGGACCCAACCTTTTATGCTCATTTATGGGAACTCAGTATTAATGAAACCCAGAATAGACACACAAAATTGTGCCTTGGATGCTTCTTTGAGAAAAATAGACTTTGGACTTCCGGCCAAGATGGAGGCATAGGTAGACACACTGTGCCTCCTCGCACAACCAAAAGAGGAAAAACAACAATTTAAAAAAACAAAAACAGCCAGATCTGACAGAAAACTGAACTGAGTGGAAGTCTGACAACCAAGGAGTTGAAGAAGACATGTTCATCCAGACCGGTAAGTAGGGCGGAGCAGGGTGAAGGGCGCTTAGCGAGATGAGGTTTGTGGAGTGGTGCAGGCGGCGCTCTAGCTGCCTGGAGGGGCCCCGTGGGGAGCGCGCCTGGCCAAAACGCGGCAGGCGCACTCAGCAAAACTGGGGCTGAGATGGGTGGACTGGGTGGTCCCTCATTCCTGCGCAGATAAACCGGGAGGAAAAGCTGGGGAGCGGAACAGACCACGAGGCCCACCAACGCAGGGAAATAAAGCCTCAAACCACCAATTGAAAACACCTGTGGGGGCTGAGGCGGCAGCGGGAGGAACTCCCGGCCTCACAGGAGAGTTCCTTGGGGAGACCCACAGGGACTTGGAACTGTGCAGGCCCATCCACTCACCCCAGAGCCAGCAAAGAAGGACCCAACTTGTGGGTAGTTGGGGAAGTGCGGAGAACAGAGAAGGCGCCATTGTTCTCTCAGGCCCTGCACCTACAGACAGTGTCACAACACAACGACGTGGATTACCCGCCCTGGTGAACACCTAAGGCTCTGCCACTTAAAGTAACAGGCGCATGGAGAAAAAAAATGGCCCAAATGAAAGAACACATCAAAGCTCCAGAAAAAATACAACTAAGTGACGAAGAGGTAGCCAACCTATCAGATGCACAGTTCAAAGCACTGGTAATCAGGATGCTCACAGAATTTGACGAAAAATTGTCATAATTACTTGAACAAATGAGAAGGGATGAGAAGGAAACTGGGACTCAAATCAACAGAGTGGACCAGCAGAAAGAAAAAAACATCCAACCAGAAAAGAATGAAGAAACAAGAATTCAAAAAACTGAGGCGAGGCTTAGGAACCTCTGGGACATTTTTAAATGTCCCAACATCCGAATCATAGGGGTGCCAGAAGGAGAAGAGGAAGACCAAGGGATTGAAAACTTATTTGAACAAATAATGAAGGAGAACTTCCCCAAGCTGGTGAAGGAAATAGATTTTTCAGGACATCCAGGGAGCTCAGAGAGTCCCCAAAAAATTGGATCCAAAGAGGAACACACCAAGACATATCATAATTACATTACCCAAGATTAAAAATAAGGAGAGAATCTTAGAAGCAGCAAGAGAAAAGGAGACAGTTACCTACAAAGGAATTCCCATAAGACTGTCAGCTGATTTCTCAAAAGAGACTTTGCAAGCAAGAAGGGGCTGGAGAGAAGTATTCCAAGTCATGAAAGGCAAGGACCTACATCCAAGAATACTCTATCCAGCAAAGCTATAATTTAGAATGGAAGGGCAGATAAAGTGCTTCTCAGATAAGGTCAAGTTCAAGGAGTTCATCATCACCCAGCCTTTATTATATGAAATGTTAAAGGGATTTATATAAGGCATGGAGGGATATCAACAGGGGAGTGGGAGGGGGAGAGAGGGGGAAATGGTGCAGAGAATAAGTAGCATAGATGGTAGGTAGAAAACAGACAGGGTGAGATTAAGAATAGTATAGGAAGTGTAGAAGACAAAGAACTTATGTGTATGACCTATGGACAAAAACTAAAGGGCGGAGAGTGGGGGGTGGGGGTGGAGGGGAAGAAAGGGGGGAAATGGGACAACTGTAATAGCATAATCAATAAAATATATTAAAAAAGAAAGAAAAAGAAAAATAGACTTTGGTTTAATGTTTTTAGCCTGTAGATATTAGTTTTTGCTGGGCTTTGCTTTTCTGCTGCCTGTGGTGTTTTACAATACCAACTCACCTGGAGTAGATTCCTACCTGAATTGAAAATGACACGGACAATAGTCTCCCATGTCTTCCCCTCCATCATGTTATATTTATTTATATTAGCTTTGACAACATCCTTGGGGTTTTATTTTCTGCCCTTTGAGCACTTTCTCTAACTAAAAGAGGAAAACAACTGGCACGAGGAAAACTGCAGCAATGGTTATCACAATTTTCCAGTTCTGCATGGGGTGAGCCTTTTACCTCACCCTCTACCAATTGTCTGTAAAGGGATAACGCGGATTTTCATGAGGCACGAATAGAAGCAGCATAGGTAACTTACTAACTGATCCTGAAAAAGACAAGGCTTTGAAGCTATTCGTTACACACATTGAATTCAAATCAACAAACATTACTACCGTGTTCCAAACACTCAACCAGGAATCGAGGGGCAAAAGAAGAAAAAACATGATCCTCACCCTGAATGATGGACCATAAATGGTAGAAGACAGGCCTATGATGATGATGATGTTACCAGATGTGAAAGAACTAACTATTCCAGCAACTGAATAAGGAGAGAATCATTCTGAATTTAGGAATAAATAAGTAACATTTGAAATGGGTGTTAAGGGAAACACAGAATTTCTCTAAGTAGAAAAATGTAGGAAAGAGCATTCCAGTTGTATGGATCCACAAAAATAAAGGCAAGAAGGTAAGAAAGTATAAATGGTCTGTATGGGGAATAGCAGGTAGTCACATGTGTGGTGGAAACATGATGCAGCTCTAAGGAAGGACTGGATTTGCTCATAAACTACCACAGGCCCACAGCCTGGGTTCTGCAAGCCATGGCTAGTGTCAGACGTCTGGGAAGCAAAAAGTTTGACCACTGAATGTAGCAACAGCTTATTACAAAACCATAAAAAGGATAATAATTGTTAAACAGAACAAAACATTTTCATCAAATCTAGTTCTTATATTTATTCCTTTGCATTAAATTAACAGATTAATAAAAGCACTTTGCAAAGTATTAGGAACACAGAGCTGACTCCATTGCAGTCCCTGTCCTTAAGGAACCTAATAACTGGAGATTTTAATTGTGTATTTATGTATTTATTAGGTCTCCTAAAAATCTAGTATTGGTGTATTGACAGCAAAGAAAGATAAATTTTTTAATGTTTAATTTTTAAATCTCTTATTTTTACAGAATCAATCTATGGGCATTATAGAATATAGAACCAGCCAAAACAAAAAATAAAACATCTCTGTCCCAGCCAGATATCACCACTGTAATTCATGGTTCATATCATCCTATATTTTCATATGTATATTTATGTATTATGTATTTTGCTTGCAAAAATGCTTTCATATTGTTTAGAGACATTGTAACCTATTGTCTTGTAACCTATTTTTTCAGTCAATAATTTCCATTTTCCCAAGTCAATAAATGCTTTTTTCCCTAATATTTAGTATATATTCAAATTTTCCCAATTAAGCCAAAAATGGCCTTTACAGCTAATTTCTCCAGATCAGTCCCAGAGTCAAGATCTCACATTGCATCTCCTGGTTATGTCCTTCATATATCTTTTAGTCCAGTATAGTCCCTTTCTTATTAGTCTAACTTGATGAAAATAACTGGTTAGCTGTTCTGAAGAACAGTCCACCTTCTGTATTTGCCTGGTTGCTTGCTTGTGATGTTATTTACTTGTTGCTCTATCCTCTGTATTGCTGTAAACTAGATCTAACTGAAGATGTGACAGAAGCAAGTTAAACATTTTGGGCTAGAATATGTACTTCACGTTGCAATGGAGTAGGAAATGTCAACCCACTTGGCTACCTAAAGGAAGTGGGAAGGGGAACCCAGCAGCAGGCCATGGAACACCAAGGACATCCAGTTGTGCTGATCTTGTTCTCTCAAATAGGGAAGCCAAAAAACAAAAACAGGAGGAAAGAAGGAAGGAAGGAAGGAAGGAAGGAAGGAAGGAAGGAAGGAAGGAAGGAAGGAAGGAAGGAAGGGAGGGAAAGAAACAGAGGAAGGAAGGAAGGGAAAAAAAGAGAGAGAACAAAAGGAAGAGAGGGAGGGAGTGGGGAAAGGAAGATCGAAAAGAAAGGAAGAAAGAAGAAGTAAGTAAGTAAGTAAGTAAGTAAGTAAGGAAGGAAGGAAGGAAGGAAGGAAGGAAGGAAGGAAGGAAAAAAGAGAGAAAAAGAAAGAAAACGTGGTGGGTCCTCCATGACTTTTTGGGACAGCCGTTTCATAAATGGAACGTTTCCCTTTATAAAGCTGAGCTGAGCTACTTGGATGCGGTATTCACTACGCGGGGAGCCACTGTCACCATCTTTTGTGCAACCTGGGACTAGACGCGTAGAGTAGCGAGGAAACTGTTGGCATCCACCCCTATTCTTTTCAGCAGCAGCCTTTTTCCTGCCTCTGGCCACCAGGGGAGCTACAACCAAGATTGTCTTTCTTTCGCGAGACAATCTTTCGGGAGATGAATCTTGTCCTACTCAGGGTCCCGTAACAAGGTGCTGAGAAGGGCTGAACTGTATACGGATCTGCTCTCTCGCGATCAAGAGTTGGCCCCTCCCCGCTCTCCTCCTCGGGCCCTCCCACCCCACCTGCGCACGCTCAGGCCCGTACCGGGGGCTCGCGGCAGGTGGCGCTGTCTGCGGCGTCGCAGGGGCCCTGGCTACCGCGAAGACCATCTCCCGGCGGGCAGTGCGGCCCGGCTCTCAGGCGGCAGCAAGTGCCACGTCCCAAGAGCTAAGCGGAGGAGCGGAGCGGGCGGTTGGCGGGGGGCGGGGAGCGGGGAACAGCGCGGAGCCTGACCCGGCCACAGTGATCGCCCGCCGCCATGGGCTCTTCCCAGAGCGTCGAGATTCCAGGCGGGGGCACGGAAGGCTACCACGTCCTGCGGGTAAGAGCTCCGACGGCAGCCCGGGAGCGGAGGGCTGGAGGCGGGGCCTGGCCTGGAGGAGGGGGAGGCCCCGACGAGCCCTTTCCCGAGGCAGCCAGGCCCGACCCCACGAAGGAAGAGCGACCGCAGACGCTGCTTTGGCCGAGGCCGGTTCGGGAGGGCATTCACATTTCGCTTCCCCTGAGCGCCCCAGGCACGGGGTCCCCCGCTTTGGGAAAAGGGGCTGGAGCCTGACACGGCAGCCGGCGACTTCTCTAGGGGACAAACTTGGCTCCTTTTCCGACTCAAGGCCTTCTCGGTCCCCTCCTCCTCAATCCTTAGCTTCCAAAGTTAGGAAAGGCTTGGGGGCAAAGTCTGCAGAGGTGCTAGTGAGGGTATCTGTTTAGTTTTCCGAGTAAAGGAAGCCTGGACCCTGCCGACGGGAGGCTGGGGATGCGACGGCAGGTGTTAATTTACCTCGGCGCTGTTTTAATGTCCAGGAAAGGCCAGTTAGGCAAACATAACGAAGTGGCCCAGGTGTAGGCTTGACAGACTTAAATTTATTTGAATTTGACAGTCGTTTTTGCTCTCCTGTCGCTCCTGACCTTTCAAATCCTCTTCCACATTTCCAGGCCGAGGGAACTTCCGTTCTCTTCTTTCTAAGACTGCTCAGGGTGTGGTGAAGATTAAGGTTTAGAGCCACAGTGGTGAAAGAGGTAAAGGAGAGGAATGTTTAAAAATGTAATCTAAATAAAGGAAAGCAACCTCAGTCACCAGGATGCAGAGAAACGTAGTATCGCAAAAGGCGTTAACTAAGCCCTTGCTTATGGACAGCCTGGGTTGAATTAAGCGTGTAGTCCCTTCCTCAGGAATTAGTCTTTAAAAGTAGCATTGATGGTTTTGTACTGTGACACTTGCGTGTCTAGTAACGGGACTGACTATTAACAGAGTGGCCCCAATCTGTAGCGCCATTTCAGGATGCAGTAGAGCTCCACTAGATATTAGCTCCTCACAGGCAAGAACATTTTCACTGAAAGTGAGAAAGTGCACTTCCTGGTGCTACAGTCATTTTCTGGCTCAGGTCCCATGTTTGAGGTGAGATACACTCTTAAGCTGAAATACCCAAATATCTGTGTGATAGAGCCGTGATCAGTCACCTTTTTGATCTTCAGGGTTATCATGTCTAGTTGTCTCTCCACTGTACTAAACATCCCTCTTGAAGGCACACTCTTGGTTGGAAAGGATTTTCCCAGAAAATAAAGAGAATCTATGAGTAAACCAGATTACCTTCCTGTTCCCTTCAGTTAAGCCAGCCCCCAAGTACCACACGGATAGAGGAAATGGAAGACGTGTCAGACTCCAGATGTGAGTGCAAGTTAGTGGCAGTACTTTTCTCTTTATTTTCTGGTTTGATTTTGAGTTCTAGGCTCTGGGCTGTGCTATCCAGTATTACCAGCTGATTCTCGCAGTGGCTGTAGCCACAAATCCTTGGGGATTCATGATATTTTTATAACACATGCAATCGGTAAAATATAGTGTGGAAAGCTGTACACATCAAAAGGATTCCAATTCAGTGACTTCTGTTAATGACTTCATTTGCCATAAAACAAGTTGAAGTGTATGTTGTTTACGTAGATACACCTGAGTAAATCAGCTCTCATACATATTCTATAGTTTTGAGTTTTATTAGAGGGAGCTTTGAAATAGTAATGCTCATCTAGTTTAGGAGAACTTTTTAAATGTACCCGAGTGTGTAACCCACTCTGCCCCTGACTCTGTAATTGGTTTTCTTATCTTTGTTTTTAAAGGAGAAAGTACTGTGTTAAATCCCAACATACAAAAGTGTCTTATTTTCTTTTGTTATTGGCTGATTGTACAGCGGTATATTCCACTGCTGGATTACTGAGTTTGTGAACAACAGTAAATATGGCAGGATAACCTTGGAATAAAATAACCCGTGTTTAACAAGTCCTCTAGAATGATTAAATTGGAAGTTTTCATTAATTATCAATTCCCTGGCCGTTTTCTCGTTTGTCATAAAAACTCGTATGACTGGGATTTGACATCCATATTCATTGCTGTCTTGTCATTGTTATTTCAAAGTCCCTACAATTCATATCAAACTTTACAGTTTTTCCATTTTTCATATTGATTGTTAGATTCTGTTTTAAAAAATCTTTAGGGCCAACCTTGAAATGTTTTCAGATTTTCTGCTGTGAGCAGTATACTTTCCTCTTTATGTTTTATATATTTATGTATTCATGCACATTTTCATGTCGTGATCCTATTTTATACAGACTTCCCATCCTGGAAGTAACCACCATAGGTAATTTCTTATGTATCCCTTCAAAAATGTGTAATGCATCCTCCCCCTTTTGCTCTTTCTGTTTCTTTTTGTGGCTGTAGCAATTATATGATACACACACACACCTTGGTCTTCTCATTTGATAACGGTCTTGGCAGGCTTCCCACAGCAGTACACAGCTCTGTCTCCTGTTTCACTTAGCTCCATAGTAGCCTCTTGTAGCATAGTTTCGTTAAGAGCACCTTCTGGTGTTGAACATTTTTTTTTTTTTTTTTTTTAAATATTAAACCGTGGCCCATAGGACCTGGAATTTTTCTTCCTTTTTTTAAAGATTTTATTTATTTATTTTTATAGAGGGGAAGGGAGGGAGAAAGAGAGGGAGAGAAACATCAATGTGTGGTTGCCTCTCACATGGCCCCCGCTGGGGGCCTGGCCTGCAACCTAGGCATGTGCCCTGGCTGGGAATCGAACCAGGACCCTTTGGTTCCCACCCCGCTCAATCCACTGAGCTACACCAGCCAGAGCTGGTGTTGGACATTTAATGTTTCTATTCTTTTGTTATTATGAGTACATATCTACAAACTTCTTTTCATATCTACAACATTTTGATTTCACTTAAAATGTACATTTTCCCAAATTACTAAATTTTAATGTTACCTAATTACATAAACGTTGATCTTCATGTTAGTAAATTACTACATTGTTTTATAATTGTGAGCATGTGTTTAATAGTTATCATTTGGATTAGTTCCAAAAGTATAACAAAGAACCTAAATTACCTGTAATCCTACCATCCAAAGGTAAATACTCTTGAAGTATTTTCCTAGTTTCTTTTTCTTCTGCCTGACATTTCCCTAAGCCATATCTCACAAAGATTTTGAGTGACAGGATATATTCAAGTACAGGACAGTCAAAGTTAAGAGATGTTGGCTTTACAACCTAGATACCCAACAGCTGAGGAATTGTTAAATAAATCAGGGCCTATATACAGATTCGATTACTACGCATTCAGTGAAAATTGTATTTCAAGACACTTTGTGGGCACAGATCTGCCTCTCCGTGTATGTCTGTGTACTTTCGAATGGGCAGGAAAATAACATGGAAAGGTAATAAGCCAGGATATTAAAAGGATTATTGGTGGATGGTGACATTTATATTTATTTTATTTTGAAAAAAAATTAAATCCTCACCTGAAGATATGTGGATATGTTGATTTTGGGGGTGGAGGGAGAGAGAGAAACATTAATCACTTGCTGCTGTGTGCTCCAACCAGGATCGAATCCACAACCTAGGTTTGTGCCCTGAATGGGAATCGAACCCACAGCCTTTTGGTGTATGGGATGATGTTCCATCCAATTGAGTCACCTGGCCAGGGCACTCATTTATATTTCTTTTAAACTTTAATGTATTTTCTAAAATTTCTGTAATGATCATGAAATACTTGTATATTTACAAAAATATAGTTATAAAAAGTAGACTCCTAATGGAAGATTTTTTAAATTTGTTCAGAAGCCCTCATTTAAAAATAGCATTATATTTCAGAGTCCCTTATGTAGTGGGTCCAATTCCATGTTCACCATGAGTGCCGCTTCTGTTCCTGGCCTCTAATCCTAACATTAGACAGGAAAAATGTTGCCAGGGCTTCTCAGTTTTGTTAGAAGTTATGGTGAGTTACTACAGTTGAAGTGTGTTGGATACAAAATTCTTGCCTAGATTTTCCATTAATCAAAAATTACCTTTTTAGAGTTGTCTCATGGATGCCCAATATAAGATCCCTGTATAAATTAAAATATTCAAGTTAATTTTATTCTCCACTTAATACTCTTTGAGATGAGGTATATCTGAGGACGTTTTGGAGCCAGTGTTCACACCAACATGGGGACACGGAAAATGTCATTTTGCTCTTTCTTATAATTCCCACCGAGGGAGATTTTGAGGTGATGTTTTGAAGCAAAGGACATTGAGATGAGGTGTGTCTCCCGTGTAATAGCAGGCTTTATCTCCTGAGCCATTTGCTGCAGACTGGACAATGGCAGGTACTTTCCTTAGAGGAGAACGTGACAGTAAGTAGCATGATTTCTATGGAAAATGGAATATCTAGACCATATCTACTGTTATGTGGATCTGCTCTTTTTAAATGATGCCTTAATAATCTACATGGTATGCTATAGCATTTTAACTTAGTATTTATTTTGAGAAGGTGAATTCCCAATATTTGATAGTCATAATTTTTTATTCTGCTAACACAATGTTTCTCAAACTCATGTCCCCAGTTGAAAAACATAAAATTTTCACTACTACCCCCTTCTTACTCATTCTGAAAACAATGGATATAAAAAGATAACAGATTATTTGATGTTATTTTCCAAGTATAAAGTTATAAATAAAAAAACTTTATGAGGACCACAAAAAATTCTGAGCTCCCCAAAATTAATCTCTTTTGAAAAATGCTGCAACATTTAACTAATAAACATTCTTTGGAATTGCTTTTTTAGGGAGGGAGAGGGAGGGAGAGAGGGAGAGAAACATCAATATATGGTTGTCTCTCGCACGCCCCCTGCTGGGGACCTGGCCCGCAACCCAGGCCTGTGCCCTGACTGGTATCAAATCAGCGACCCTTTGGTGCGCAGGCCGGCACTCTGTTCACTGAACCACACCAGGTTGGATTGCTTTTTTTTTTTTTTTTTTTAAGATTTTTAATTTATTTTTAGAGAGAGGGGAAGGAAGGGAGGGAGAGAGGGAGAGAAACAGCAATGTATGGTTGCCTCTCATGTGGCTCTCACTGGGGACCTGGCCCACAACCCAGGCATGTGCCTGACTGGGAATTAAACCAGCGACCCTTTGGTTCCCAGCCCATGCTCAATCCGCTGAGGTACACCAGCCAGGGCTGGAATTGCTTTTAAATATAGGAATCATCATTTTTCAGTTTATTAATGCCATGGAATGCAATGTATGTGAACCTTAGTACGCTTTTAGGAACTGTAAGTACCATTGGAAATAAGTGATTCCCTTGAACAAATTCATAGTGACATGTTGTTTATGTAACTTTCATATTTTTGTAATGAAGTGTGCTTTCATGTATAGACCGTCTTCTCAGGAGCCTCATTCAGGGAGACCTGTTGGTGGAGGTTTATGGTGTCTGTCTCTGGTCAGTAAGTAGTAGAGTGCATAGCACTGGCTCTAGTGCCTTCTAAATCAGAGTGTGACTGGGTTTTTTGATAATTCCCCTGAAATTTTCATAAGACTTGAATTTCAAGTAATAATATCAATACACTTATTCTGCTGGCTTTAATGTTCTACTGAAAGGATTATATTATTTTGATTGATTCACTAATGAAATTTAAATTAATCTAAACTAGAAAATAGTTATTCACAAAGGTTTGATGTGTACTTTGGAATCTGTGGATTGCCTTGGAATTTGTGATTATCAATTAAGGTGATTTTTCCTCCCAAACACATGCAGAACCAAAGTTGTTACTTGGGGAGACTACACATCCCTCTCTGCATTGCAGATAATTTACTGTAGCATGAAGAGAATGCTGACGGGGGTGTTTTGTTTTGTTTTGTTTTGTTTTGTTTTAAACACCTTGTGAGATCGTTCAAGCACATTTCAGCAGTGAAGAACTTTGCCATGCCCTGACTGGTGCAGCTCAGGGGGTTGGACGTCATCCTGCAAGCCCAGGGGTCACTGGTTCGATTCTCTGTGAGGGCACATGCCAGGGTTGCAGGCCAGGTCCCTGATCGGAGTTGTGCCAGAGGCACCCAATCAATATTTCTCTCTCACATCAATGTTTTTATCTCCCTCTGTTTCTCTTCTTCCTCCTCTCTCTGAAAATAAATAAAATCTTTTAAAAATTTTTTGAAAAAAAACTAAACTAATTAAATTTCTTTATTAAAACAGTGCTTCCCACCTCATTGGTTATCCTGAAGAGTAAATGAGATATTTCATGTGAAGCGCTAGCATAGACTCTGGAATGTGGTAGAGACCCAGTGAGTGTTAGCTGGTGCCTTTGTTAGTAACGGTTGCATTGTTGTTTCACCATTGAGAACCACTAGTGTAGTGGCAGTACTAGTTAAAATACACTTGTAAACATTTTAAGCAGTATTTCCATTTAATCATTCAGTAACTACTTTTTGTCATGTACCTAACTCTGTACTTTACTGATGTTTAAAACAAATTTTGGATCAAATCTGACCCATTAATTTTATAAATGTACCTTCTCATTTTTAAGGATCCTCATTTTTGAGGATACCTTATATCTGTTTTTTAAAAAGTATGTGACTACAAGTGTCCTTTTTATTGTTTTGCCAATTAAACACATTAATTAAAATGACTAAAAGATACTGTGTTATTAAAATGGTGTTGTTGGGTTTGATATACACTGTAGAATCTTTCGGTAGCTTAGCTACAGTTAGGCTTATTTCGTGGTGAGTTATTAAATCTTAGACACTATCTAGTCAGCCTCCTCACTTTACAGCTAAAGCAGAGAGAGATTATTGCCCAAAGTCATACAGCCAGCTTTCTTTAAGAAGTAAGTAACTAACTTGGTATTTGAATAATATAAAATGAGGTAACAGCTTGTCAAGAGTTTTTGCTCGTTTTGAAGCAGACTTCACTTTATTTCAACATCATTTTACTAATATGCAGATCTTTTCTAGGAAGCTGCTATGTAATGATGGGTTTTGATTTCATTTTAGTAATCATTAGAACTTTATTTCAAATTGGCTTCATATAAGTTAATCATAGGTTCAGTGTTAGGAGAAGGTGCCCTTTGAGTTACTTTGGTAGAACATGTGAGAAGGTTTTAGCAGGGAGGCTTGAAGTCTTCTACTCTACTGCAGAATTATTTACTACACGTTTGTGCCAAGTGCCACACGGGGAAACTGGCCCTTTCCAGAATGTAAGAGCTCCCCAACTCCCAAAGTGCCTTAAAAACTGAAGGATTTAGAGCTAGTTTTTATTAACATCACTTTTCCAAATCTTTTCCTATCGTTTTGATTCCTTAAGCACACACATAACATGAGGCTTTATGTGTATAGTTGAAATGAGCTCCCATTTAGGTGTTAATTGAATTTCAAGTTATTTTTTAACCTTACTTAACATCTCTGTGTTCTTAAAAACTACAAAAGTGAGAATGTTAACATTAAATTAAGAGCTTAGAGGGGATGATGGTATAGACAGAAAGTCATTCAAAGGGACTTACCTACTTTTAATGTGTGAAGAATGAATTGGTGGTGCCAGTGTAAAGAGTTAATGAAGAGGAAGCACATTGCACTGAGTCACTTTTATGGAAATATCTCCATGGTTAGAAAACTTAAGGAAGATAATTTACATACCAGCCAGAAATTTGGTCAAGTGTATCTTCGTATATCACCTAATAAAATACTTAGTCTGATAATATCTGTGTTCTGAAAGTAACCTTGTGGGTTCCTTTGAGGTAACAGTTCTGTGTTCCTCAGCTGGAAGTATATGAGTAAATGAAGCAGTGCAGTTGAGAGAGTGCCTTCCCTTGCCCCCACACACTCCACCCAAACTCTTCCCTTCAACCCTGCTGCCCCTCTCTCCCCCAAGTCGATATGAAAGAGGAGTTCATGCAAAAAGACCCAAATCTAGTATAAAGTGCTATAATTCTTCTATAGAAGAAGAGATGGGTGCTTCACTGGAAAGCAACTGGTATAGAACTACTAGGTCTGTACACAAATTCAGGCTAACTCTGGTAAAACTTTCTAATGATTCAGTATCAAGGTGAAGGTAAAGTCAAAAGCTTAATTCCTTTTATTACCTGGAATTTGATTGGACAAAACAGTTAATGGTATCTTATAAGGCAGTTCTTAGAAATTTATTACAGCTCAAAATAAATATATATTTCCATTGCAGTGGGTATGTACTACTATATTTTATGAAAAACATCCTTATTAAGTTGTATTAAGTCATGAATTAGTATTTTATCTATGCTAATATTTTCGACATTTGTCTATTCTGTCATGACCCACTAAACTGATTTTGGAACCCACGGAAATGCCCTGTAGTTGCTGAATGACACTACTTCAGGGGTTCATTTATGGATAGTTGGTGATTCAAAAATCCATCTCCTAGTCATTGGTGCTCATTTCTCTTTATGTAGCGGGGATGGATGACCCTTCACTGCAGTTTCTATGTAACCTTGAGGAGTAAAAAATGTCCAGCAGATTTCTTCTTGCTTTTTTTCCTAGAGCGATTACGAGGGAAACATTTCTTTCATGTTGTGATTTTTACTTTAGTAAGTACCAATAACTGCTCATAATTTCGACCTGTCCATGGTTTGGTAACATGTCTTTTTATAATTATCATTTTGTAAGCATATTGCCCTGTAATAGTTTCAGCTGTTTTATTATATTTCTTAATTGTTCAAAATAAATCTTATGGCCTAAGAAATTAACAAAAGTACAACTTTACCATGCTTTTTGAACTCTCAGGGAATGGGTTTGCATTGAGTCAATTTTTTCCTTTAAAACTGAGTATGTACTGCTTTTAAGTATCAAAAACTATGATATATGAAAATCTATTTTTAAGCCCTGGCCAGGTGACTCATTTGGTTGGAGAGTTGTCCCATACACCAAAAGGGCACATGCCTAGGTTGCAGGTTCAATCCCTGGTCCAGGCACATACGGGAGGCAACCAATCAACATTTCTCTCTCACATCAATAATCCTCTCTCCCACCCCTCTCTAAAATCAACAAAGATATCATCAGGTGAGGAATTATTTAAAAAAGAAAGAAAAGAAGATCTATTTTTACAGTGTATTGTGTGCTTCTCCAGCATCAGAGAGATAAGTGCTAAATATATTTTAAACACTTCATATCTTAATTGTTTTGATCACTGTCAGTTAACGTGCCCTGTTGGAATACAGATCACATAGTTATCACCTAGCCTTGTGCCTCTAGCTACATGTGGTGTTTAAACTTAGACGTAAATTTTTTTCTTTTTTTCCCCACCATTTTTTTATTATTGTTCATGTACCAGATGTAAATTATTAAAACTAAGTGAAATTAAAATTCAATTCCTCGGTCACATAAACCACATTTCAAATGCTTTATGCCACCTGTGGCCAGTGGTTACTATATGGGACAACACACATACAGAAGATTTCCCTCATCACAAAAAGTTATGTAAGTAATTTAAGGGCAGAAATGTTTTGTTTTTTTCATTTTTGTATTCCCTACAATAAGACACAACCACAGTTACACCTTGTATTACGAGTGCACAATAAGTACTTGCTAGGTAGAATTTGGTAAGTGGCTCAAGACGGGTGCTTTGTTTTTCTTTTGATTCTTGTAATTTTTAAAAAAATTTTCTGCCAGCAACTTTTTTACAGTCAAGTGGCAGTAGCATCCCTTTCTTCTTGCAGTTCTTTTGGCTATTAGTCTGCGTATTGCTGGCTTGGAAATCAGATAGCCAAACTATGCAAAATAAATGTAAATAGTATCTAAGAGTGGTCTTGAAGTAGTATTGTGAAAAACAATTGTAAGGTATATAAATGTCTAATCACTGTGTTGTACACCCGACACTAATATAATATTCTACTTCAACTGTAATTGAAAAATCTTAAAAAAAAAAAACAAAAAAGAATGAGCAAGGTAAATACATTACTTTGTGGCCTTTACATTGCCTGCTCAGAGTCCCTTTAGATGTAATTGCTTGTTTTCAAATGGTGTTCCTTATAGGTGAAGTGTGGGTATGTTCTTAGATTGTAGTAATTTAATTTGTCCTTTTTGAATAGAGCATATCTTTAAACTTTTTGAATTAAAAAAGTACGTAAATGTATAGCTTGATGAATTTTCACATACAACACACTCTGTAACAGGCATCCCACCCCTTACAGTCTCACCCCAGTGACTCTCCAGCATCCCAGTGTGAAGAAATACTATCCTGATTTCTTTTTTTAAATGTATTTTATTAATTATGCTATTACAGTTGTCCCATATTTTTTTCTAACCTTTATTCCCCTCCACCCTGCACCCCCCTCCCACCAGCATTCACTGCTTAATTCATGTCCATGGGCCTTACGTATATGTTCTTTGGCTTCCCCATTTCCTGTACTATTCTTAACCTCCCCCTGTCTATTTTGTGCCTACCATCTATGCTTCTTATTCCCTGTACTTTCCCCCCCATTCTCCCTCCTACCCCTCCCCACTGATATACCTCAGTGTGATCTCCATTTCTATGATTCTGTTCCTGATCTAGTTGTTTGCTTAGTTTGTTACTGTTTTTGTTTTGTTTTGTTTTGTTTTTTTAGGTTCTGTTGTTGATAGTTGTTTCTCGTCATTTTACTGTTCATGTTTTTGATCATCATCTTTTTCTTAGATAAATCCCTTTAACATTTCATATACTAAGGGCTTGGTGATGATGATCTCCTTTAACTTGACCTTATCTGGGAAGCACTTTATCTGCCCTTCCATTCTAAATGGAGCTTTGCTGGATAGAGTAATCTTGGATGTAGGTCCTTGCCTTTCATGACTTGAATACTTCTTTCCAGCCCCTGCATGCCTGTAAGGTTTCTTTTGAGAAATCAGCTGACAGTCTTATGGGAACTCCTTTGTAGGTAACTATCTCCTTTTCTCTTGCTGCTTTTAAGATTTTCTCCTTATCTTTTTTTTTTTTTAAGATTTTATTTATTTATTTTTAGAAAGAGGGGAAGGGAGGGAGACAGAGAGGGAGAGAAACAGCAATGTATGGTTGCCTCTCACATGGCCCTCACTGGGGACCTGGCCTGCAACCCAGGCATGTGCCCTGACGGGGAATCAAACCGGGACCCTCTGGTTCCCAGCCCACGCTCAATCCACTGAGCTACACCAGCCAGGGCTTCTCCTTATCTTTAACCTTGAATAATTTAATTATGATGTGCCTGGTGTGTGCTTCCTTGAGTCCAACTTCTTTAGGACTCTCAGAGCTTCCTGGACTTCCTGGAAGTCTATTTCTTTTGCCAGATTGGGGACGTCCTCCTTCATTATTTTTTCAAATAAGTTTTCCATTTCTTGTTCTTCCTATTTTCTTTCTGGTACCCCTATGATTCGGATGTTGGAATGTTTCAAGTTGTCCTGGAGGTTCCTAAGGCTCTCCTCATTTTTATGAATTCTTGTTTCTTCATTCTGCTCTGGTTGAATGTTTATTTCTTCCTTCTGCTCAAATCATTGATTTGAGTTCCAATTTCCTTCTCTTCACTGTTGGTTCCCTCAACATTTTCCTTTACTTCACTTTGTGTAGCCTTCATTTTTTCCTCTACTTTGTAACCATACTCAACCATTTCTTTGAGCATCCTGACTACCAGTGTTTTGAACTGTGCATCTGATAGGTTGGTTATCTTTTCATTGCTTAGTTCTGGCTTTGGAGCTTTGATCTGTTCTTTCAATTGGGCCATATTTTTTTTGTCTCCGCCTCTTACGTTATAAGGGGCAGAGTCTTAGGTATTCACCAGGGCAGGACAGCCCACCTTGCTACCTTGTGCTGTATGTGGGGGAGGGGTCAGGGAGGGAACAATGCTCCTTGCTTGGCCAGGCCAGCTTTCAGTCACTTCCCCTGCTACCCACAATCAAATTGGGCTTTTCTGGCGCTGATTCCAGGGTGGGTGGGCTTATGTACATTCTGGGACCCTGTGGGTCTCCCCAATGGAGTCTCCTGTGAGGCTGGGAGTTTCTTCCACAGCTGCAACCCCCACAGGTTTTTACAGCCAGAGGTTTTGAGGCTTTATTTTCCCGGGGCTGGAACCCTGGGTTGCGCAGTCTGTCTCACTCCCCAGTTGTTCCTCCCAGTTTATCCACACGCAAATGTGGGACCACCGGTCCATCAGCCGCCGCCTTGCTATGCATCTTCTCCGCTCCCACTGCCCGTCTCTGCCCCTCCTGCAGGTCTAGATGAATGTTTCTTCAACTCCTTGGTTGTCAGACTTCCATACAGTTCGATTTTGTGGCAGTTCTGGTTATTTTTTGTCTTTAAGTTTGTTGTTGTCCTTCTTTTGGTTGTGCTAGGAGGCAAACTGTATCTACCTTCACCTTTATGTTGCCCAGAAACCCACTATCCTGATTTCTAGCAGCATAGATCATTTTGGCCTGTTCTTATATTTTATATGAATGGAATCATATGATAGATATATATTCATTTGTGTTTGGCTTCTTTTATTGCTTGTGAGATTTATCCATGTTTTATATTGTTGTAGAGATTTTCATTATACATTTTATGCCATTGAGAGCATGTACCAAAACTATCTGTTCTGCTGTTGATGGGCACTGCGTAGGATTCAGTTTGAGGCTAGTACAAATGGCACTGCTGTGAATATTATACTATATATGTCTTTTGGATAACATGTATGCCCATTTCTATTGGGTATACTAAAGAGTGGAATATTTGGTAAAGGTGTGCATATTTCAATATTAATAGATATTGGCAAATAGTTTACTCATTTCCATTCTCACCAGCAGGTTTCTGATTGTTCCGTATCCTCATTAACACTTAGTATTTTCCATCTTTTTTTTTGGTTTGCTTCAATCATTCTGATAGGTGTGTAATGGTATTGGGTTGTGGTTTTAATTTGCTTTTCCTTGATGACTATTGAAGTTGAGCACATTTTTATATTTATTGGCCAGTTCAATATCCTCTTTTGTTTAGTGTTTGCCAAAATCTTTTAACCATTTCTCCATTGTTCTCTTTTTTTTAGCAGATTTATTGAGATTAAATCCAACCTTTTAAAGTGTACAGTTCAGTGTTGTTTTTTTTTTAATTAACAGAGTTGTACAACTCTAGTATCTAATTCCAGAGCCTTTTTAGCACCCCAGAAAAAAACTCCATACCCATTAGTAGCTACTCCTCATCCTCCCTACCCTCGGCCCCTGGCAACCACTAGTCTACTTTCTTTTTCTATCGATTTGCCTTTTCTGGACATTTAAATGGAATCATAACTATGTGGCCACTGGCTTCTGTCACTTAGTGTAATGTTTTTGGGTTCATTCATGTTGTAACATCTGTCAATAATTGATTCCTTTTTATTGCTAAATATTCCATTCTGTGAGTGTTCTACAATTTGTTTATTCATCAGTCAAGGAACATCAGTTGAGTTTTCATGTTCTGGCTTTTATGAATAATGCAGCTATGAAATTTAGGTACAAGTTTTTACAGGAACATGTTTTCATTTCTCTTGGTGATATACCTAGGAGTGGAATTGCTGGGTCGTATGATAACCGTGTTTAGCATTTTGAGGAACTGCTGAACTATTTTCCACAGTGGCAGCACCATTTACAGTCTTCCCCTGTGTGCAAGGGTTCCAGTTCCTCCGTGTTATTGTGAGCCCTTGTTCTTGTCCTTCTCGTGTTGGCCATTCTGTCGATGCGAAGCGGTATCTATTTGTGGTTTTACTTTCTTAATGATCTGCAGTATTCTAAATTTGTTCTGAGTACAGTTCCTGTGTGATTTTTTACTCAATTTTTTTACTCTTTTGATGAGCAGAAGTTTGCAGTTGAAGTATAATTTAGCTTTTCAGTTATTTTTTAGTTTGTGGTTAGTACTTTTTTGAGTCCCATTGAAGAAGTCTTTTCATACTTGAAGATCTCAAAGATATTTTTCTGTTTTTCTTTAAAAGCATAATTTATTGTTTTACCTTTGATCTTTAGATCTGTCATTCATCTGGAATTGATTTTTTTTTAAAGATTTTATTTATTTATTTTTAGACAGAAGAGAATGGAGGAAGAAAGATCAATGTGTTGTTGCCTCTCACGTGGCCCCCACCAGGGACTGGCCCGCAACCCAGGCATGTGCCCTAACTGGGAATTGAACCAGCGACCTTTTGGTTCGCAGCCTGCGCTCAATCCACTGAGCTACACCAGCCAGATCTGGAAGTAATTTTTGAGAGACAATACTTATCTCTTCCTAGCTGGCTAACATTTTATGTCTTTTTTAAAAAAAAATGGGTGAGATAATTAATACATAAACAGAAAAGTAGTGAAGTATCCAGGAATTAGTTGGTTATAAAGATTTACCCTCAGGTGGTGATTGCAAAGTTACTAAGGAAGATGTTCTTAAGATTTGTAGGACTCCTGTCATATGTCAGAGACTAATTAACCAAGTATTTCAGAAACTTAAACTCGTTCGATTGCTATAATAATCTTGTAAAGTAGATGACATTATCCCTTACTTGCAGATGAGAAAACTGAAGCCCATAAAGATAAACTTTCCTAAGCTCACGTTGCTAGTAGTAGGCAAAACTATGGCTCAAAACCAAGTAGTCTAGCTCTAAAGCTCTACTATCTTTTGCACTGTATATTTTTTAAAATCTTGTAAAATCTTAATTATTTAATTTTCAAATTTAATCTTTTCATCTTAAATTTCTATGCTATTTGGCCCACTAATAAATGCTAGATGCTGTGTGTGTGTGTGTGTGTTGAGATGCTTCAAGGAAACAATCAGATCTCATAAGGGACAGAAAGTATTGAAGTGGTAATCTGATGCTTGAGAGATTAGATGCCTGAGAGATTCTCATCAATGGATAATATTGCCAGAGAAACTTACCTGTGTGGAAGTTTAATTTGCTGTGCGGTAGATCTTACTTTCCATGCTACGAAACGTAGGAAATTTCCTTTCCAGTGTATTAGGGTCAAAGAGAGCATTTCGTAGGGCTCCCTCTGCTGGCTTCTGAACAGTAGTAATTGAGATACCTAATTGCCAGAGTTGTGCTGGTATTGTACTAGTGATTAATGGTGTAAATAAATTTAAGACAGAAATTCATTTCAAGGTCCATTAGAAACAGAGAAGATACTGGTGTTTTAGCACATGAAAATGGAAAAATGGACTTAGAGAAACTTTATTTTAGAATTCAAAGTTTGTTATTAAATCTTTTTTGAGTTTTGGGGAAGAATGTGTCTAATGGTATCGGAGACTTTGCATTTCAAACAAACGGTGATAAAACTTTATACTCAGAGGGTGGCATGATAAGAATCTGTGTGAGATCAACTTTCTAAATAGGTGATGACATTACAAAAAGCACTGTCTTTAGCCATTTTTAACTAAAGGGTAAACTTTCGGAAGCCTTCGGGAGAAATGTGAAGTTGATGAATGGACCAGTTGGTTTCTGGATAAAATAGGATTAGATGTGGACCCTATAAAATGAGAAACTTCACTCTGAGGGAGCTCCTAGGGTTTATGCTAATTATCTTCTTCATACCCGAGGCACAGACACTTCACACCTAATTGATAGGGACCTAATAGACAGGCATTTCACACCTAGTAGGTCCCTGACTCTCTTTCCCCCGCGTCCTGGGGCTTGCCTCCCTTTTCTTCTTTCTCCAAGCAGCCGCCATTTTCCTTTAGAGCTGCCATTTGAGGAGAAATCTATCTTCCATTTGGGAATCTAGACATTTTGCTTGGTAATTCAGGGAGGGGCAAAAGTAGGCTTACAGTTGTTTGAATGGAAAATGATTCAATAATTAATAAATAATACAAGAATACACTCTGTTTTATGTACTCACAACTGTAAACCTACTTTTACCCCGCTCTGCACGTAGAATGTAATAGCCCCCATTTAAGAAAACTTGAGTGTACAGAAACAAAACAAGTACCATATTTTTTGGACTGTAAGACATACAGGACCTTAAAACACACCTAGGTTTTAGAGGAGGAAAATGGGGGAAAATTTTTGAAAGAAAAAGTGCGGTAAAATATTTAATAATGTAAATAACATAATATTTCACCAGTGTAAATGTAAACAGCTAGGTAAGCTACATTCAGACTATAAGACTCCCATTTTCCTCCCAAATTGGGGGGGAGTGCATCTTATAGTCCGAAAATTACAGTATATCTTATTTTTATTAGAGGTAACACTTTTAAATCCCTTTGATAATTTAATTTGCAAAATTATTCAGTCCCCCATTTGTAGGAACATTTGTATAAGCAAAATCAGTTTTGCTAAGTTAATCATTGAAAATCTTTACAATGGACAGCTAACTATTCCCTATTGTGACCTATGGAAAAAATTTAGTTTTACTTCTTCAGAGGCAATGATAAGTATAATTTGGCTTTAAGTAAATAAAAGGTAAGATTAATCCGGGATTAGTATTATTAATCCAAGAAGTCAGGTATTAGAGGAACACATTCCAGGAACAATTTGGGTTCCATTTTGAAAGCATTAAAATGATTTGTTACTGTGTAAGTGGCTACAGTTTTATGAATTGTTGACTGTGTGTACCTATGATTTGCATAGTCTCAGAATTAACTATTAGAACTTCTTAGTCTTGGCTGGTGTGACTCAGTGGATTGAGTGCCAGCCTGCGAACGAAAAGGTTGCTGATTCAATTCCCAGTCACAGCACATGCCTGGGTTGCAGGCCAGGTCCCCAGTAGGGAGCACAGGAGAGGCAGCCATACATTGATGTTTCTCTCCCTGTGTTTCTCCCTCCCTTCCCCTCTCTCTGTAAATAAATAAACAAAATCTTTAAAAAAGAAAACCCAAAAGACTCTTTAGACTATTAGAGAAAATCAGTCTACAAATATCAATGCAAACTTTGTTTTCATAGGATAGTTTTGACAGTGCATAATAACATCAAGCAGAATAAAAATTCCTTGAAAACATTATGAAAATATTTTAGAGAAATGCAAAGTGGATTGCATTAACTTTTTGCTTTTTTTGTGTCATATTACTAGCTACTAACTTTATTACTGCAATTTTAGAAAATGTAATAGTTAATTCATTTCAAAGTTGAGATGCTAAACATTTGAGTTGTTAAGAAGCTAAATAATTTTAATCATCCATTTAAAGTCCTCTCTCTGTAAGTCTGGCGCCACTCTTTCTTTCCAGCAGCCCCTTACTGGACTAACAGTTGTAAAATGTTTTTGAGTTTCACCTCTACCACTAGCCAGCTGTGGGACCATAGCAAGGCACAGGATGGTTTCTTCACCTGTAAAATGAAGAAGTTGCACAGAATCCTTTTAAGTGCTTTTAGCGCTTTGTGTCATGGAGAAACCCTTTGAGAATCTGATGAATCTTTATACACTGGAAACTGCTGATGCATAGAAAATGTTGCGTATAATTTCAGAACTGCAGTTCCCGGAGCCACCCACAGACCTCTTGGATTAGAGGATTTCTCATTTTCAGAACCTATCATTTGTATTTCTATCCCACACCACCCTGTTGTCTAGTTATACTATATTATGATCCTCATTTTTCAGACTCCTTGGGTTTTTACTCATTTCTTCAACTTTCGGATAACCTTATCCCTTTACTCATCTCCACCTTTGAAAGTTCTGCCCCTTTTTAAAGGACAGTTCAAGTGTCGTGTGTGTGCATATAGCTTCTTCAGTTCGAATTCATCTTTCCCATAGAACTTTGTACCTACATTTAGGTACATTCAGCCCTTACTTCTTTGGTCTTGGGGTACAGTTATTAGCGTACTGTATGTTCTCTGTCTCCCCTTTCTCTTCTTGCCTGTTTCTCCATAGATTATAAATGTTTTGACATCAGCCGCTGTGTTCCTTTATTAGTTTTGTAATTGAATTGTTCCTTGCTAGTAGTAGTCATGGAATAAATGCTCACTAAAATAATTTGAATTTGTTGCTTGATTATAATAACTATCTACTCTGTCATGTGCTAAATGCTGGGAGGTCTGCCCCCACCCCAGCCTCTGCAAAGTAGAAAGTGGTGTGAAATAGAACCATAGAGAGAAAAGCTCGTATAGGAGATACACTTAAAGGGTGGGTAGAATTTAGGAAGCTGCAAGGATATTTATTATCTGGGAGAAATGAAAAGAAATGGGAGAACTAGTATGTTTTATAATTTTTTATCAATAAAATTAATCTATTTTTACAGAAAAGAGATAGGTATTAAAATTTTGCTTACAGTTTTTAATTAAGCTTTGATTTTTCATATTGGCATTTTGGTTTTTGCAGGTACAAGAAAATTCCCCAGGACATAGAGCTGGACTGGAGCCGTTCTTTGATTTCATTGTTTCTATTAATGGATCAAGATTAGTAAGTTCAGCCTTTCGTACTTTTGTCTATAGTATTTTGTAATCTTGAAAATGGAGTTTTTTAGATTATCTGGGATGGCTGTTTATTCATTAGTTACAAACGTTATAAAATATGTTACCAGTTTGTAAAAATTATTTGTAGTCCTGGCTGGGTAGCTTAGTTCATTAGAGCATAGTCCAATACGCCAAGATTGCGGGTTCAATCCCTGGTCAGGGCACATGCAGGGATTAGCCTATGAATGCATAAATAAAGTGGAACAACAAATTAATGTTTCTCTCTCTCTCTCTCCTTCTCTTTCTCTCTCTCTCTCTCAAATGAATTTTTTAAAAATAAATGTTAGTAAACATATAGAAATGTCAATAAAATACTGTACCTCATATTCCAGTGATTATTTTAGGAGAATAAAATCACTGGAGACTTACTTTACATGTTAAATATTTAAATTTTTTAAGCAGAAAGAAATAATTAAAATGAAAAGTTTGCCTTTTAAAAAATGTCAGACTTTTTTAGGTTATTGACAAATGTGTTAGTAAAGACTCTCAAATAGAAACTTGTCAGTTTCTCAAAACTTGTGAGTTTTCTTACATATATATATAACTAATGTTACTAGAACCAGAAAGAGAGATATGTTCTAAAAGTGCAGAATTAAAACCACTTTTTATAAGTTGCTTTCATTTTACTTGTAGTAAAGTCCTGCAGGAAGGACATTATGTAATTTCAGCAAAGGAAATTCTTACGACAATGGCTACTTGGCTGGCTTATTTTTTTTCACAACAGTATTAAGTTTTATTGTATATCAATATCTCCCACATAATGGCTTTTATTCATTTATGTAATGAAATATTTAACATACTGCTTCCATTTTATTTTCCTGCCAGTTTCAAATAAATAAATAACTGCATATTTATGAGTAGAATCCAAAATTAAACTTCAATGCCAGTAAATGTTTTAGATTTTAAAATCAAAGTCATACCAATCCTATTAGTAATATGACTTCTTATGGTGTATTTTGGGGTTTGTTTGTTTGTTTCTTTACCACTGAAGCCCTAGATCACTTCATCTCATGCTGGGCTGGAAGTCCTACAATCTCTAACCAGCTGTTTGAAAAAAGTCGCAAGTTGTTGCTTACTAAGAGTTATTCTTAACGTCTTAACATTCCTTTAGTTGGAGGAACATTCGAATGTTAATGAAACCTTTGCCATGAATGCTTTGTGTTGATTGTTAATATTACGCCAATAAGGCCATAGGTGGCTTAAGTTAAAATAGTTAACATTAAACTTTTATTTATTAAGAAAAATAATTTTATGTGTTCACAGAATAAAGACAATGATACTCTAAAAGATCTACTGAAAGCAAATGTTGAAAAGCCTGTAAAAATGCTTATCTACAGTAGTAAAACACTGGAGCTGCGAGAGACCTCAGTCACACCAAGTAACATGTGGGGCGGCCAGGGCTTGCTGGGAGTAAGCATTCGGTTCTGCAGCTTTGATGGGGCAAACGAAAACGTTTGGCATGTGTTGGTAGGTATCAGCTCGGAGCTGTTACTTGCAGTTGAAGAAGCAGTGTAGAAAGGTGTCCTAACCGGGGTTGTCTCCAGTTTGGTGAGATTGTAGGGGTGGTGGTATTATTATTCTGTTATTAGTTCTTAAAAATCAGAATTCATTGCTAATTTTTTTTGAAAGCATGAGGAAGAGAAGCAAATGTAGATGCCTAAGAACTATTTTTCTAATGATTTGTCCATTATAAGAAGAAATGTTAAAGCAGATAGCTACAGAAATATTTTAAATATTTATTAAATATGTGATTTTTGCCCTGGCTGGTGTAGCTCAGTGGATTGAGCGCGGGCTGGGAACCAGAGGGTCCCGGTTCGATTCCCAGTCAAGACACATGCCTGGGTTGCAGGCCAGGTCCCCACTGAGGGCCATGTGAGAGGCAACCATACATTGCTGTTTCTCTCCCTCTCTATCTCCCTCCCTTCCCCTCTCTCTAAAATAAATAAATATGCCCAGCTGGTGTAGCTCAGTGGATTGAGCATGGGCTGGGAACCAGAGGGTCCTGGTTCGATTCCCAGTCAGGGCACATGCCTGGGTTGCGGGCCAGGTCCCCAGTGAGGGCCATGTGAGAGGCAACCATACATTGTTCTTTCTCCCTCCCTTCTCCTCTCTCTGAAAATAAATAAATAAAATCTTAAAAAAAAAAAAAAAAACCTGAAAAAAAGGAAACATAAAATTAATTTTAAAAATAAATAAATAAATAAATAAAATCTTTTAAAAAATATGTGATTTTTAAGCTTGGAAGATTTGAAAATATATATTCTATAGTCTCAGACATTATCTCTTAACAAGACAGTTATACGTATGGGGGTTTTTAATTACTGTAATTAAGGGTTGTGAGCTATATAAGGTTTGGAAGATTATTTTTACGTACAGTAATTTTGGGGTATGTTTCTGTGTCACCCTAGGAAGTGGAACCAAATTCCCCTGCAGCACTGGCAGGTCTGAGACCTCACAGTGACTATATCATTGGAGCAGATACTGTCATGAATGAGGTAATTAGTGTGTTTGTTAATAATGAAAATTATATAACATTTTCTCATTAACGTTTGAGTTCAGAAGTTAATTGCATACAAAGTATTTGCATACTTTGTATTTAGAGTTGAAATTTAGATCTTTGCTGGTCAAGATAGCTTATGCCTAAGGGTATTGAGCAGCGCATCTGGGGCTGTCTTACTAGGTACAACTGTGAGAAAAAACTCCCACTGGGCAGCAGGTGCGCAGATTTTGTGTATGATGTCCAACCTGCTTATGCACCTAAAGACTAAATCAGATCCTCATTTTGGTTATTGATTTCATTTTCTCTTCCTCTTTTAAAGGTAACAAAATTGGTTCTACTACATTAGATCCTTTTCCTTGCCTGTTAGCTTGTGGGAGCATGTATTGCCAAGATAGAAAAATAAGGTGACCAGATAACCAGATACATAGAGCAAAAACAGAATATATAGAATTTGGCTGCATAAGAGTTTTACTAAAACTACTGACTAGGTCTTATGGAACTGGACATAGGCCTTGCACATAGTAAATAGGTGACATATTAAACCTTATTTGGGGTACAGTTTTATGAGATGTTTTTTGTGTCTAAGGCAGGGTCCACAATTGTGTGTGTGTGTGTGTGTGTGTTTTGTTTTGTTTTATCTTATTTTAAGTTTCCAGGTAACTCTGATAGATATTAGGCAGGTTTGAATCCCACTGTTCTAAAATTCAGTTACATAAAAATATTTTTCTCCTGTGATGCCTTTGCAGTCTGAAGATCTGTTCAGCCTTATTGAATCACATGAAGCAAAGTCATTGAAACTTTATGTGTATAATACAGACACTGATAACTGTCGAGAAGTGATTATCACACCCAATTCTGCATGGGGTGGAGAAGGCAGGTAAGGTCACCGTTTAGATGAAGTTATGACTAAGTTAAACTTAGATGTATTGTAAAAATGGATTGTTTTTATTCTGAAACAAGTTACTGGTTTATTATAAGATTTCTTGAGAAAAGGAAAGTATTGACCTACAATATTAAACCAAATCTTTTTTTTTATTTTAGAGAGAGAAATATTGATTTATTCTTTCTTTTTTTAATAAGATTTTATTTATTTATTTTTAGAGAGAGGGGAAGGGAAGGAGAAAGAAGGGAGAGAAACGTCAATGTGTGGTTGCCTCTCATGCATCCCCTACTGGGGACCTGGCCCTCTACCCAGGCATGTGCCCTAGACTGGGAATCAAACCGGCAACCCTTTGGTTTGCAGGCCTGCGCTCAATGCACTGAGCCACACCAGCCAGGGCTGATTTATTTGTCCACTTATTTAAGCATTCACTGATTGGTTCTTGTATGTGCCCAGATCAGTAATTGAACTCTCAAGCTTGCCTTAATGGGATGATGAAAAGAAACTGATCGTTTCTCCAGTTAGAACACTAACACTCCAGATTTAGTATTGGGTTGCTCAAAAAGTCCATTATGTTTTTTCATAAAATAAAAAAACACATTTTTCAGTTTCACCAATAACTTTATTGATTTGGGTATTTTGAGTATGTTGGCTATATCCCACGATTGGCTTCTAGTGGGTAGAGGCCAGGGGTGCTGCTAAACATCTTCCAGTGCACAAGACAGCCCCACGGCAAAGGATTATTTAGCCAAAATGTCAGTTGTGCGAAGAAACTTCGCAAACCACTTTTGACACATTCAATCAGTCACAGCACCTTCTCCATACATTGTATTAATCTTTTTTTGAGATTCAGTTGCATTTTTACCTTTATTAAAAGAAGAAAGCATAATAGGCCAAAAATGTTGCGTATCTTCCATCTTCAATATTAAAATGGCTGCACGAAAATTCACTAATTTTGGTAAGTTGTTTTAAATGCATGTTGATATGACAGCTGTCACAATACAATCTAACAAACTCATTTCAAGTGACATTAAAGACAACTAAGCACTACGAGAGCCATTCTACAGGAAAAAAATGTAATGGACTTTTTGGCCAACCCAATACCGCAAGAGTGCTTGGTGAGCCTGGAATCAGAGTGCAAGGAGGAAGTTCTGCGGGTGGTGAAGTCATCGCTAGTTCTTTAATTTTTAATTACACTGCTACATTCTTGTTCTTGGAGCCCTTCTTTTCTAGACTCTGGCACTTATTCCTCTTCTTTGGAAGACCTTTGTCCTTTTGACGTGGTATAGTACCATTGATCAGCCACTGCTGATCCGGCACATACAGACCACTTTCCTGAGCCTGCCCTCATTTGGTGTTTGTCTGCCTCTGGTTTTTATTCCTTCCTTAGAGGCTGACCACGTGTCTTTCATCAGAGCATATTTCTCTTAGTTTTCATTCTTGGGCGAGTTTGCAGAAGGTCTTGCTATTGCCTCAGCTGCCTCTCTACTACCAGTTAGTTGTTAGGAGGCAGCTTGTTTTAAAATGCAACTACCTCTGAGAGGTTGTCATTGATCAATATAAACTTAATTTTACTTTCTTCCTCCTAATTTATCTGAGACCCAGTTCAGTAAGAATTGCAGCTTTGATGGTAGAAGGGAGAAAAAGTGAGAGAAGAAGGGACAAGTAATGTTGTAATATGAAGCATCATTGGAAATTCAGATTTGGATCAGGAAGAGCTGAAGTTCACCACTGCCCGCCCTCCCAGGTGTTGGCGATGGTAGTGCACATGGAAGGGATAAGTGCCATGGCAGGGGAGAGGCGCAGACGCATCTGTGCATGGCCTACACAGACAGTGTCAAGTGGTTTGGGAAATAAAAGCAGCCGTAGTAGACACATGGTCGGACCCTGACTGTGATGGGCTTTAAACACCGTGGTCGGGAGTGCATGTGCACTTAGGCAGCAGGGCTGGGGCATCAGATCAGTGAGGGTTCCCTGGTTTCTGTCAGTAGAGCCCAATTGTCACTGTTGTAAAGAGACACAAGTTTATCGTGGAGTCACACATAAAATCAAAGGAACAGTTAAAGAATCAAACTTGGAAAGGACAGGACTCAGAACACCTATAGGGATTTAGAGAGGAAGGACTGACTGACAATTTCTTCAGTATTCTGCTGAAGGAATGAGCAGTTTTTGTTTTTCTGTGGCTCCCAAGATTTATAGCTGTGGGCAAGAGAGTCAGTTGGCCTGACTTTGGTTATTAGCCACTCCTTAGTTTGGGCAGAAGAGGCCCCATGATTGACAGTCACACCAGCACTGCACAACGGTAAAGAAGGGAAAAGAAATATTGGTAGGCTGACAGACTATGGAAAGAAGCAGTGTGATCGTATCATTTAAAAGATGGCCCCTGGTGATAGTAGGAGAATGAATTAGAAGGAATCTGGATTCATTTGGGTTGGTTTGTGTCGGGTTCTGAAACAACTCCGAGCTGTGTAAATGACATCATCATACAGAAGTGCTTGGAGATCTTTGGTGGAAAGACTGTGTCATTCATTCAGCAAATAATTGTTCAGTGTCTGCCATGCACCGGGAACTGTCAAGGCATTAAACAAAACAAGGTGTCTGCCCTCAAGAACCTTAACATTTTATTAGGGGAGACGAAAGTAGATAACTGTGCAGTGTGTCAGATGGTGATCAGGGCTTGAAGAAGAATAAAGGCGAGTGAGGGTAGTTAGTGTCCCTGGTGGAGGGAAGGGTGCTGTTTCATACAAGGGTGGTCAGAGCAGACCTCTGATAAGATGACATATTTAAAAGAATGGAAATTAGTTTTTATATTTAAAAATATCAGTGAAATGCAAACTATGATTGATAACAGTGTTTAAAAATACATATTTTCATAGCCTAGGATGCGGCATTGGATATGGTTATTTGCATCGAATACCTACACGCCCCTTTGAAGAAGGAAAGAAAATTTCTCTTCCAGGACAGATGACTGGTACACCTATTACTCCTCTTAAAGATGGGTTTACGGAGGTAAGATAACTTACTACCTGGTTATATCATAAAATGTCTACCAAAATGAGTCAAATGTTGATGTTTGTGGCGGTAGCACTGACTGAGATAGGGCAGATGATGCGTTAAGTACTGACCGTGTTGAATTTGAATATCCCTTTGGATATCTTACCGGTCTGGATTTTAAGAAAGAAGACAGGGCTAGTGATAGGGACTTGGAAATCATCAGCAAAGAGAAGGCAGTTAACCCTGTGAGTGTTGATAAAAGTTGTCAAGGGGTTAGCCCTGGGTAGGCCAAAGGACTGAAATTGGAATCTTGAACATTTCTAGTATTTAAATGGATGGACAGAGGAGGGGGACCCAGCAAAGGAAGCTTGGGAGAAGTCCCAGAGGAGAGCAGAGTTTCAAGAAAAAGGGAGAAGGGAGGTACGTGGTGAATGATAAAGTGATGATAGCTGGTGTTTACTATTTCGAGAAACTTGACTGGGAAAGCAAAGAATGCTAGGTGCGAGGGGACTACCACAGCATCAACATGAAGCTTTTTCAGAAATAAGAGGTATTTGCACAGGACTAAAGGCTTTTAGAATGTTTCTATGCAGGCTTCACAGGATGGTTAATTCTTGTCTGCATGACTGAATCAAAAACAAACATCCAAAAAGAAAGTGCTACAGTTGCAAAAAGGCTGCATCCACTGTCATTTTATGGTATACAGTGTGACCATCCCCGATTCTAGAGGAAGTGACAGGAGCTATGAATAAATACAACCTCGGCTCCCTCCTCATCCCCACCACTGGCCCAGTGTAGTTACGAGTTCAGACTCTTCTGACTGTATCTGCTCCCCCTAACCAGATGAGCCTGTATGGGCAGTCAGAAGGTCAGAGGGTGAAGCGGTGGCTAGAGAAAAGGGCGAGTATACAAGTCATGTTGCAATGTGCCAGAGGGCCCTGGAGCTGGCAGAAAAAGAGGTGAAAGCACCCCCTCACCCATCTGTATAGACTCCATATAGACCCACTCATTTTCTCTTTCTGGAAGGTGGACATCTGGCTGCCACATTTACTCATTGGTGAGAAAAGATAAAGATGAGCTTAAAAGGTTAGACATCTTGAGAAACTTACAAGGAATTTATCATAGTATTAAGACTTCCAGATGATTTCTTCCATGAGCAATGAAAGTTAAAAACAAAACCTGGCTGAGAATTCAGAGAAGAGGAAAGCAGTGACGTTATAAGGGTTGAGTGAAGGGATTTTTGGATGGTCAGGAAGGAGGGGCGAGTGGAGCCCCCTCCTAGTGTGGCTGTAGCTGGGACAGGGTGCGTAGCAGGGTAGATGCCGTGTGTTGGGAGATGCAGTGGCAGGGCGGGCAGAGGTCAGCCATGCCTGGTCCTTGGCGTGTATCAGAATCAGGAAGGAGTATCTGAAGGCAGAGTGCCAGGTGAAAACTTTTAATAGCTAGTATATGATCAAAAAATATATAGGACCGATGAGAGCCCGTTTTTATATTTTCTTTTAAGTAAACCTGATTGATGTTTTTCTCTTTCTTTTTTTGGAAGGTCCAGCTGTCCTCGGTTAATCCCCCATCTTTGTCACCACCGGGAACTACAGAAATTGAACAGGGTCTGTCTGGACTTTCTATTAGCTCAACTCCGCCAGCCGTCAGTAATGTTCTCAGTACAGGTATATAGAAAACTTCATTCTGTTTCTCAAGTCTCCTTTGTTTCGCATGATACTCTTTTCTGTCTTTCACTCTGTTCTGCATCGACAGGCCCTGCCCGCATGTGAAAGGTAGAACTGAATCACCGTGCACTTTACACACCGGGCAAGCATTTAAATCTCTCCTCCACGTATTTCAGACTGTGGGCTTCTCTTAATATTACACAAGTTGTAGAGTCCGGACTGTACCTTTAAATTTTGTTTAATTGCTCTGTTGACTCAACAAGTGTTTGCATATCTCCTAGGTGTAGACACTGGGGACGCAGAAGTGAGCAGGGTGCCATTCCTTTCCTAGGGCTCAGTCTTGCTCAGAAAATGTGTATCTGCCTCCTTTTCCTTGTTCCTTGTTCTGTTTGTTTTAATTTTTTTAACAGCTTTATCAAGATCTAATTCACATACCATCCATTTCACCCATTTAAAGTGTACAGTTCAGTGGGGGTTTTTAGTATATTTGCAGAGTTGTGTAATCATCACTTTGGTCAATTCGAGAACGTTTTATTACCCTAGAAGAAACCCTGTACCCGTTATCAGTCCCTCCGTATTTTTCCCCTGAGGCCCCAGGCGCAGGCAATTACTAATCCACTTTCTGTGGACTTGCTCAGTGTAGGCATGCCGTATGTGTAGTGTTCTGTTACTGGCTTCTTGCACTTTGAATAATGTTTTTAAGGTTCATTCATGCCATAAATTAATACTTCATTCCTTTTTCATTCCTTTTTATGGCTAAATATTGTTTCATTGGATGGATATTCCACATTTTGTTTATCTATTCATCAATTGACAAATACTTTTCAGCTATTATTAATAATGCTGCTATGAACATTTGTGTTCAAGTTTTTTTATGTGAACACTCTTGATTATATACATAGGCATGGAATTGCTTCATCACATGCTATAACTTCTTTTTTTTAGATTTTATTTATTTTTAGAGGGGAAGGGAGGGGGAAAGAGAAGGAGAGACATCAGCGTGTGGTTGTCTCTTGTGCACCCCCTACCGGGGACCTGGCCTGCAACCCAGGCATGTGCCCTGACCCGGAGTTGAACCAGTGACCCCTTGCTTCATAGTCCAGCACTTGATCCACTGAGCCACACCAGCCAGGGCACATGATATAACTCTTAATTTGGTATGTTGGTAGAGTTTATTTTTCTCTTTCCCTTTTTTTAAATCTTTTGTTTTTCCAGTTTTCTTTCTTCATAATACCAAGAATATATTATGTATTCAAATTTTAAGTGAGTTAAATACTGACAGAGTTTAGTTTCATTTCATTAATACCTTTCATTCTTGAGCCTTTTTAAATATTTATAGTCAAAATTTGCTTATATCCCCCTTTGTTCTGGCATGGACTTAAAACAGCCCATTGAGCCCTGACCAGTGTGGCTCAGTTGGTTGGACATTGTCCTGTACAACAAAAAAGTCACTGGTTCGATTCCCAGTCAGGGCACATGCCTAGGTTGCATGTTCAGTCCCCAATCAGGGTATGTACAAGAGGCAGCCAACTGATGTTTCCCTCTCTCTCTTTCTTCCTCCCTTCCCCTCTCTCTTACAAAGAAATAAAAATAAATAAAAATAAAACATGGCCCACCAAGATACACTTAAGGTCAACAGTATAAACTCTCAGGTTGGTCCCCTAGGTTCAAATTCCAGCTTTTTGGGGAATTTTTGCTTTATTTTCCAAAGGTATATTTTTCTAGATGAAACTTTAAATTTTAATGTTTTGTAATTCAAAATTTGAGATTTACTCAAAAGTAGGTAGAATAGTGTAATGAACCCCCACTATCCAACTTCATTGATTATCAGTATGGTGACCTATCCCCCACCCCTACTCTTTGTGAAATGTTTCTCCCGCTTTATTGAAGTGTAACATGCATACCATAAAATGAGCTTGCTGTATGAGTCCGACTCAGCGCCTTCAGTGGTTTATGGCGTTGTGCAGTCATCCTCACAGTTCAGTTCCAGAACATTTCCTCGGTGCTGTTAAATAGTGATGTCATCAACATCAAGTCTTAGGTACAGTTAGAAAGGATTTCAAGGTTTATTTCATTCAAGCAGTGTTTTATGATATTATGACTTTTTTCTTATATCCCATCAAATGCTCCTGTCCTTTATTCCTGAGCAGACTTAGTAAAGGTGGGCCGGGGTACTTCCCAAGCAGCGGCTGTGTCTGTGTCTGAGTAACTCTGACCTGCTCCAGAGCGTGCGTCCCAGTGCCATACGAGCGCTCTTCTGGTTTTAGGGGACAGCTGACATTTCTCTTCAAGCCCCAGTTTCTTTCTGACACTTTAAATCTTCTCTTACTGCATTGTAGTTATACTTGTATTGTCTTCTAAGCATGTGCACTGAAATCCTTGGCCTTATTACTACACTACAGAGAAATGGCTCCTTAAATATTAAAAGAAAGACAGAAATTTAAATAAAGCAATAATTGCTCAAAAGAGACTTAGAGATACAGTTTTCATTTTAAGTCAGTTTAAAAGTACTCAAATATTCTAGCATCATAGCATGTGAAAAATTACTTTTTCATAGGCATTTATTTTTGTGTCTTTGCTTTTAATTATATTGCTGCAAAGTAGCCCAAATAGTAACTAGAAATATGGAAGTACATGGTTTTTAAAAATAACTACTTTGTGGATTGATCATTTTTATTGTTTTAAATTTTTTTAAAGATCTTATTTATTTATTTATTTTTATAGAAGGGGAAGGGAGGAAGAGAGGGAGAAAAACATCAGTGTGTGGTTTCCTCTCATGCGCCCCCTACTGGGGACCTGGCCCGCAACCCAGACACATGCCCTGACGGGGAATTGAACTGGCAACCCTTTGGTTTAAGGCTGGCAGTCAATCCACTGAACCATACCAGCTAGGACAGGATTGATAATTTTTAGATTATGAGTTTTAGAAAATGAATATATCATTTTGAAATGGCATTAATCAATGTGGCCTTTTTGGTACTCCACACATACATATACTTTCTGAGCACTTCCGTTGCTCAGTTTCTCTGCAGAGAACTTAACATCATTTTACATGCTATGTATTTTACTGGTTTGATATTTGTCTCCCTTCCTTTTCCTGCCCTTCATTAGCATGTGAATTTCCTGAAGGTAGTGATTCCTATTTTCTTTATGCTGTGAAGTGCCTCAGGGTCTAGGACAATGTCAGTAGGTACCCCCCAAAAACTTGAGTGAATGAACACACCAACCAACCATCCAACCCCTTTGAGAATCTGATAAAAGCAAAAAATTCTCTTCTACTTTTGCATGCCTCCAGTTTCTGCAGGAAAGTAAGTACACGAATAAGTATCTGAAGATGGTTGCTTCACACTTTTTGGGCACAGTTTATTCCTGCTACTACTGTATTTAAGCAGATCTCTGTAAGACAAAACCTAGAATCCATGCGCAGTATTACTCCTGTTTCGACATCAGCAAAACCTCCCTATGAGTAGGTGATGACCTTTCTTGGGCGTTGTTACAACAGTTACGAGTATGAAGAACGTAACCTCCTCAAGCTAACATCAGTGAAAGTGGGAATGTACTAGACTTCACACTGTCACAGAACCTACGGTCAAAAGGAAATGGAGATTCGGGAAACCAGGTTACTCTCTCCATCTCTGGAGGTTCACCTGCTCTTTTGTCTCTTTCCGGTCACCTGCATCGTTCTCCTCTCAGAGACCAGTGGTCACTGTTTCACAGGGCACATCCCTCGCACCCTACCTCAGCCCTAAGCCCCCATGATTTCGTAGTTTAGGAGTGCAGCGGAGATTGGCTGGAATCCTTTTCTTTCTTTCTATTACTCATATTTATTTATTTATTTATTTAAATTGTAGAATACTTGTGTTCTATTTCCAGATTTTTAAAACAGTTTTCTAATTTAACCCTGCTTAGGTCAAGTATAAAACTCTCATCCAGTGAGCTTGGCTGGGATGCTTTGCAGAGCCTCCCGCCCTCTGGGCCTAGGCTCTGTTAACAGCGTTTGTTAGGGGCCGTGGGCAGAGTAGATAAACCAGCCAGGACACCCAGTGACACAGCGAGAAGCCAACTAAATGACGTCTCACTGAGTGAAGACCTGGCCGCTGGCAGAGAGGGGAGACTGAGCACTGTTTATTCTTTGTCAGATGAGTTTCTTATCAATTCTTAAAGTACTGTGCTTTTATTTTAGGTGTACCAACAGTACCGTTATTGCCACCACAAGTAAGCCAGTCCCTCACTTCCGTGCCATCGATGAGTCCAGCCACTACATTACCAGGTAGGCAGCAGGAGACTAGAGGTGTGCGCGCCAACAGCATTACTGGCATTTTGCATCTTAAAAAACAATGAAAAAACCTTACACCTATATGATGACTTTTTATATCTTTTAGTCTCATTTTACCTCTGTAACTTTGTGATGAAGGAGAGCGAGAGATAACAAGCTGTTAGTCACCAGCTAGTTAGCTGCTGAGCCTTGTGCTCCTTACCCCCAGGCAACTTACTTGCTCCCGCCCCCACCCCCCACGCCGCAGTAAGGAGCCTGTGGAAGGTCTGTTCTTCAGCATGTCCTGAGTTGGGGCTTCCTAATCATTGTTCATGTGAACACATGTTGTGCCTTGACGGGGAGCACCCCTCATTCGGGTCTTCAGTAGCTCGAACGTCAGATTTTGGTTTATTTCTCTTACTGTCTCCAGTGAGGACCAGGTTCCTTTCTCCTGCAAATAACAGTCAAATATTATTTCAGTGATCAAATATATTTGCACTGTGAGAGACTTTAACTCTATGGCTAAAGATGTTGCACAGACATATTAAGCCATTATGAATCCATTAAGCAAGTGTGTACACACACAAACACAATGATAAAGCAGGTGTAATAAAATGTTAACATTTGGGGAATTTGAGTGAAAAGGTGTGTGTGGGGATTCTTTATATCAACTGATTTTTGTAACTCTAAGTCTGAAGTGATTTCGGAACTTAAAAAAGCTGATGGGGTGGAAAAGCCAGATACTGTAAACTCAGCCAACAAAGAAAAATTCAGTTCCATTTACTACCGTACTTGCTGGGACAAATCGGCCCTTTCTTGAGACACTCGGGCTTCATCACTCTTGCTCTGGGGTTTGGAAGTGTCCGTGTTCGTCTGAGACCTCACGCGCTCAGCCCCCGAGCCACCTAGCTGTAGAAAGTCGTTTTGCTTCAGGGAGGCGTTGTTCATGTTGTTAGATACAAAGCTGCCACACGGTGAGTGGACTGGTAGTTTTCTCGCTTCAAAGTGGGTGGTACTGTTTCCAACACACAAGGATTGAGTGTTGTGCCCAAGGGAGCTGGTCTACCTTTCGTTCTCACCTTCTCTTTAGGTCTGATGCCTTTACCAGCAGGACTGCCTAACCTGCCCGCCCTTCCGAACCTCAACCTCCCCGCACCGCACATCTTGCCCAGTGTCAGCCTTCCGGAGCTCGTGAACCCGGGTATGTCGCCCGTCTCGCCTTCCTAGGACATGTCTAGTAAAAAGCTCTATCCAGGGGAGCCAGTCCTCCATTTCAGTTCTTTTCTGGAAAAGGCGATTAAGTTTAATAAACTTCAGCTGCTTCAAATCAGTATTAATCTATTTTTATTTAAAAAGCCTTAAAGATAAGAGGAGGAAGTGTATGTTTGTGATTCTCCTCTGCCTGGCCGCCTCTCCTCCTCCTCTCTTCTCCCCCGGCTCCCTGACAGCTCAAGCCCCAGAAAGGCCAGTTGTAGAAACAAAGAACAGGTACGCGGCACGGTGCGCGGTTCACCCAGTGGGGTTGGTGCGCATCCTGTGCTCCTCCTGAGCTGTGGGTGCCTCCGCCCGTGGGGCCTGCCTTGTGCAGCCCGGGCCCAGCAACACACTGTGACACTGTCGCCCTTGCTTGGCTGGCTGGGCTTGTTTCTTTACACATACTTGTTATTTAATATGTAGTCTCCATTGTTAGTGTGTTTTTATCATAAAAACTAGGAGATTTTAGCTGCAGATATTTAAGTGAGCAGCGATTCAAAGTGCTTACACTCAGATTTCATGCATTGATGACAGTGAAGCAGCAGAGTGACCCACTCGTTTGCTCTTCCAGTTAATGATCACCCAGGGTGCTTTGACTTTGAGATGGCCACATGTCAGGGCTGACTCTTAATTGCTGTGAACTCTAATGCTTACTGTCTCAGCACTCCCTTCGTCTTTTCTTTTGTGCCCTGTATTCTTGGCTTTTCCTCTGCCCTTTCCCCAAACTGACAGACAGACTCTAAGAGCATTGAGGGTTTGACCAGCCCAGTGGTTGCCCTAAGCCTATTATAAAGCTCTTGCCCTGGCTGGTGTGGCTCAGTTGGTTGGGCGTTTTTCCACAAAGCAAAAGGCCACGGTTTGATTTCCAGTCAGGACACATGCCTGGGTTGTGGGTTTGGTCCCCAGTAGGGGCAGGTACTAGATACAGGCAACCTATTGATGTTTCTCTCACTTACTTTCTCCCCCCTTCCCCCTTTTTAATTAATTAATTAAAATCTTTTTTAAAAGAAGTAACTTCTTTTCCTTTATTGTGCATTTTTAAATCATCACAATAAATCCACCAAGTATAAATAGTTGTCCTCAATCCTGGACTTGCGCAGAGGCTGGGTGCGGACGCTGAGACTAACGCAGGGGCTCTGTGGCAAAGCCCCTCCGCAGGCTTCCCCCGAGGGCTGGCCTCTGTGCCTCCTCTGCCCGCTGGCGGTCCAGGGCAGCTCTGACTCAGCTTGCAGCTGTCCTGGGGAGCGGGCTTCTGCCCAACACTCAGTGTAGCTGCGTTGCCTGCTGGGCGGGCTGCTGTCTGTCCCCACTGGGAGAATCGTTCCTTCCCTGAGCTGGGCTGCATCACCTGGAGCCTAGGGGCCAGAGACTTTCCCTCCTCGCCAGCTGGTCTGACAGTGGATGTAGGGTGGGCAAAAAAGTACGTTTTCAGTTGTGACTATGAAACACTGTTTATTCTTACATTATTATTTATTCATTGTTGTATTATTTTCCATGTGAACAACTGTAAACCTGCTTCTGCCCCAGCCCGTGTTTAACTCTGTCCTGGCCTCCAACTGAGGATGAGTGGAGGCTGTGATCTGTGCTGTCTCTCCTCTGCCTCAGTTTCCTTGATGAAATGCACATAGAAATAGTCACGTGACGATGACTGCTGCTCTTTTAGTGCTGAGTGGGTGTGTGACCTGTGCCGTTTTTGTCCTAGGTTTGCCGCCACTTCCTTCCCTGCCTTCCCGAAACTTACCTGGCATTGCAGCTCTCCCCATGACGTCCGAGTTCCTCCCGTCATTCCCTTTGGTTCCAGAGGTCTCTTCTGCAACCGGCTCAGGGGAGCTGCTGTCCTCCCTCCCACCCACCAGCAGCCCGCCCTCTGACCCTGTCACGACCACTGCAAGGGCAGACGCTGCCTCAGCTCTCACCCTGGATGTGACGCTCCCAACTTCCAAGGCCCCCGTCACTGTTGAGGACAGAGCCGTCGAATCCACCCCAGCCAACGAGAAGCCTGCTTCAGCGGCGACGGAGGCAAATGCTGCCGAGTCACCTTGACTTGCAGCCGTCCTCGGAGTCGGCGCGGTGTGCTTGTGTGACCACGGGAGCAAGTCCGGAAATGCAGACCTTCATTAATTTCATACTAGTTTGTGCCGTATCTGTAGGCGTCCTGTAAATAATTCTAAGGGGAAACAAGCAAGAGGAGCCGGGATTGTATCCTGCCAAGTCAGGGTGGGTTCATGGGCCAGGGAGGGAGATGTCAGCAAGTGCTTTGATTTTAAAACAACCAAAAAAGAATTGCAAGGGTGGCTTGCTGCCGGGTTTCCACTGCCGTTCGGGGGTGTGTGTCTTGGGAAAGGTGGTGACAGGGTGTCTGCTGGTGTCCCTGTCCCTCTGCTGCTTCTCTGTAAGAAAATGAAATATTTTCTGCTTAGTACTCCCATGGAACATTTCTTGTATTTTATAAACTGTTTGTGAGAATGCAGACCTAAACCACGATAGGAAGATATTTTCCTTTTTGTCTCCGTGAGTCATGTATCTCTATTAAGGTTTACATGAAAACTCCAACTAAAGATGTTTGTTAAAGTTACACAGTGCGCGCTATTAATTGAACATCTTTTTATTCAGCCTATCCACAGATCCTTGTTTTGAGCTCTCAAAATTACTCAGACAACATTTTGTAACTGCTGCTGTCGCTTTATACATCCACCACAAAATGACATTTAAAAAGAAATAAAGGAGGGGTCGCACAGTTTTAAAACAAAAGGTGGCACTTTGTGGCCACTTAAAATATTACAGCTATACTGGGAAAGCAGACACAGCAATAAATGACAGTAATTGGACTTTTCTCCTTGTGGTCTGTTCAGTCCCAGCTCCTGGGGCCATGCGCACCTGTCACCCCAGTGGGCCTCGCTGTAATGTGCACGTGTTTGCTTTCTCCGGAGTGTTCTGAGAGACGATAAGCGAAGTGGAATTGATTTATTGAATGAAATGAAATGTGCATTATATCTCTTTTTTTTAAATAAGTCAGAAGAAGTTCATTGGTTACTGACCTGGTACTAGCGTGAACTGGCCGAGAGAGCTGCGTACAACTCCGGACTCTCGCCTGGAGACAAGCAACCAGCTCCCGCCCGGAGTCTCCAGCGGGAGGCCCCGCGCAGCCAGTTTTTGGAATATATCCACTTCTGGGTCCAGGTTTATACTTAAACGGTCCAAAAAAAGCTCCAGCTGTGATCATAGCATCTTCTGTTTGCATTATAAATATTTCTAGAAAATTCTCTCAGTTCATCTTTTTTTTTGAAAAAGCTTATAACAGGTAGGGAAAATATTCAGAAGTATATTAAACGTTAAAATTTTTTACTTTCCAGGACAGGAAAAGTTGATTACGTTGTTACTACTTTCTAAAAGATGCTCATGTTAAGTTTGTGTGTGTGGGGGGGGTACCTTAGTGGAAAGCAAGTAGTTTTTAAGATTTACAAAATGATTTTTTTACGGCAGTTCCTCCAGTGCAGTCATTCTTAACTCTTGGGAGATCGCGGTTCTCATTTGGTAACGGCCGCCCTGGACCAGCTTCCCAGGAAGACGTCCATAAGCACAGGTGCAGCACAAGCTCTGGGGACAGGGCTGCTTAGCGCTCACTTGGAAGATAGGCACAGACTTGGCCTAGATTGGCTCATTGGATCGTCACTTATTTTCGATATTCTGTGCTTCTTTCAGAAAAACCAGTTTTGGTGTTTATAGACATCAGTAGATTCTGTACCAGGGGCTAGAAATGTGATGTAAAAAATAGTTCCTCTGTAAGAAGCCACTCACTGTGGCCTTGTAGGGGGACAGCCTGCGGGTCAGCGCTCCGGGCACTCCAGGGCCGGCCCTTGTGGTGAGGGCCACGTGCTGGCAGCATTACCCTGGACCCCCTGCATCACTCAGCTTGGCCCAAGTTCACGTCAGAGGCAGGAGGGAATGATGGGGGAGGACATTAGTTTGGAGCGGGCTGTTACCACAACAGTTCTGAAACTAATGGTGGCTTAAACAAAGCGTTTGTCTCTCCCGTGTCCCAGTGTTTGGAGGCAGTCCATCTGAGGGGCCCGGCCGCTGCGATGGCACAGGCCTGGGCACTTGCCTTGTAGTTCCTTGTAGTTGCCTTGTTTTATCCGGCTTGGTGGCAGTGCCAGGCTCCTTGCCCCTAGTTAAGGACCAGTTACATTTATACCGTTTTGAAATTACATTCGGCCCTTGGAAGGCAACCGCGAGGCTCATGGGGCCCCCCGGTGAAAATGAGTTCAACACCCCTGCTCTAGGGGCAGCCAGCCCTGAAATGAGCAAAAAGGAAAGAGCATCAGGGCAGATAAAAGATTCCAGAGAAATGACCACTGTCCCCCAAAGGCCACTTTGGTAGCTAAGCCAGTCAGTGATGATGACTTTACCTTTCCCCTTTGATTTTTGTTCCTGTTTTACTAAATGTGCTTACCTTTGAACAGCCTGGTTTAGCTCATTTCCTGAAAATGAAAAAGTAAAGCGAAAAGGACCTCCTCATGTGTGAGACACCAACTAATGTTCAAGAAGGACTCTTCCTTGGCTTCCCCTCCAGTTATCTGACCACCCAGCGAAGCCTTCAACCCTGGCTGCAAGTTTGACTCACCTCACTTAGCACATGGATTGCTGGGCCCTTTGAGTTTTGAAAAGCTTCCCAGGGTGTGAGAGCCACTAAACTGGGACGTTTCCCTCATTGAACCTGTCCCCTCCCAGGCGACAATTAGCAGGCTCAGCACCTCCTCCCAGGTGACAATTGAGTCAGGCTGTTCCATAACTTGGGGACGTAGTAAGGCAACAGAAAAGTCATTGTTTACTAAGACACTTTTCACCACTTAGCAAGAAGAGTGAGCTTTTTGTTGCTGATACTTTTGATATGTGATCTAGGAAGAAATTTCTGGTGTTGCTCACCAACTCACTCCTTTAAAGGCCTCGGGACCACTCCCAGGATGGCAGCACCCTGGTTGCTGGGAGGAAACAGAGGGAAGTATCCCAAGGATGCTGCCAGGGGCAGAGCTCTGCGTGCCTCCAACTGCACAAGGCTGGGACAGAGCTTAGGCTTGTTAAAGGGCAGTTGATACCCTGGCTGGTGTGGCTCGGGTGTGGTCCAGTGGGTTGATCGCCAGCCTGTGAACTGAAAGGCCACCAGTTCAATTCCTGGTCAGGGCACATGCCTGGGTTGTTGGTTCTGTCCCTGGTCGGGGCATGAGAGGCAACCGATCAGTGTTTCTCTTTCACATTGATGTTTCTCTCCCTGTCTCCCTTCTGACCCCTCTCTCTAAAAATGAATCAATAAAGATAGAAGTCCCAATGGCGACATGGTCTTCAGTTCCACAAGGAAAGCGGTGCCCCCTTGAGCCTGCACCTTCCAGTCTGCCACACTGGTTTCTGCCACCTGCCTGGCCCGGCCCACGGGCGTCTCCATCTGCAGTGTCTTGAGTATAATCCTGGTAGGTATGGGTGGGAAACCGAGGCTTCAAAAAGTTGGAGAGTCCAGAGCCCAGGGAATCCAGGATCAGAAAACAAGGTCCTTCCTGGACTTCCTTATTTTAGATCCATGAATCATGATAGAATGGGCTCTAAAGAGCCACAGAATTTGAAGTACTCATTTAAGCTATAAACCTGGGGGGAGAAATAGTTCTCTGGACAACGACTGGGTCAGTGACAGGAATTTGGGTTTTACCTTCTTCCTAAAGCCAATTCTGAGGCTCCAAACCCATTTATTCACCTCAACAACCAACTCTGTTGGAAGTTATCATTAATTCTGTCTTTAGGCATCAAGGAGTGGGTAATAAAAGGTCCTGAACACCTGAATGGCTTTCTTGCCCTCCACTCAGTACAGCCTCACAGCCTAGTGGGGGAAGAGGCTCGTCTTTGCCACAGCTCGGGCCAGGCTGGCCTGGTTTGATGTGAGCTAATCCGTCTGCCTGAGGTTGCAGGGAAGCATCTTTGAGAAGCACTGGAATTACGGTGGTTGGGGTGAGGCCATGGGACTTCTCATTTCTTCTCTTACACATTTGTGTATTGCCAAAATTAAAAAAAAAAAATTTAATTACTTTTCAGTCAACAAAAGCAATAGGGTTATTTCCACATAGGGGAGAAATGGGATACTTACAGAGCCAGGACTGCTGCGTGGGGGTGTCTAAAAAGAGCATGTGACTGGTCATATACGGAGGGAGCTCTCTACTGAGAAATCCCTGACAATGGTCCTAGATTAGAATCATCGTTGATATTTGCCTCACTAAACTGCAGATCACAACACAGTGCCGGTCTGAGTGTGCTTGCAAATCACTTTGCCCAGAAATGTCCCCGGTGGTTCAGACAGCTGTGCCGAATGGAGAGGCCCAGAAGCAAGAGTCCACATTGTCTCTAGACATTGTTTTGGCATTCAGATCTCCAGAAATAATGTTAGGTACATGAAGGATACAGATCTCTATTAGGCAAATAGTATAACCTGAGGGAGGAAAAAACCCCACTGGGGTTTTTGTTACCCTGGTGTTGCTGTGCTCCAGGTGGGGACAGGTGAGGGCGACTTTGGCAAGGAGGCAGAGGGAGGAGAGAAGTGGGGCAGGGCCCCTGGGCCGGCACAGGTTCTAGACTGGATGCAGTGATCTCCTGTTGCTGAATGTGGTACACGGAGAAAATTCTGTTTTCTAATTTCAATGTATTTGACATGGATTTAACCTATGTATTTAACATGGATTAAAAACAAAAACATTTGCTTCGGATGAGGCTAAGTATCTTCCTTTAGAAATAAACATCAGTGAGCAAAAGGAATCCATTTAAAGAGAAGTATCATTTGACAGCAGGTGCCAGGTACCAAGCTGGGCGAGTTTTCCTAGCCTCCCGGGCCATCCCCACAGGTGGTACTCAGCACCTTCACTTAACAGATAAGAAACCTCCTCCAGTTCACACAGCGGGAAAGCTTTGGGCCAGGAGCTGACTCCAGGTAGTTCTGTCCGGTCCCAAGCCTCAGTTTTGTCACTACACCGCGGGCGGCCGCAATACCCAGCATCGACTTTCACCGCGAGGCCCGTGTGCGGAGGGAAGGGAACCGGTCCGGGGCGGACTTCCGAGAGGGGCCTGCAGTGCGCGCCGCGGCCACCAGGTGGCACCCAGAGCCCGGGAAAGCCGCGCCCCGTCGGAGGCCGCGGGGTCTCCGGGCCGGCCTTGCAGGGCCCCTGGGCGGGGCTGGGGCGTCGCGGGAGCAGCCCCAAGAATGGGGCGCTTTCTGTTCTTTGGAAAATGTCTCTGGGATTTAGTTTCCTGCTTCCCTTCCACTGCACCTGTAGCTGGGTGGGGGATGCAGAAAAGCCTGGGTGCATTCACCAAAAGGATTCCCTTTTCAGCACCATTTTAAATAAAATATATCATCAACATGAGGATTAAGGTAAAGATGAAAAGCCTTTCGGGTATCTTTGAACCCCTCAGTCACTTCAAGAAACACCAGGGATCTAAGTGCCTGGTGAGGGAGGTGCGGGGATCTTGCTTCCCACCATTCCCAGCCCACACCCTCCCTACCCTTCTGCTCTGACTCCTCAACCCCACCGGCTTCCCCCTGAGTTTAGAGCCTCGCTGTGACCGTCACAACCTCCCACCGCCCAACAACCCCTACGAGGCCAGGCCAGACTCGGGGCCTGGCCCAGGGCCGGGCGCTTCCACCGCTCTCAGATCCGCAAGGCGAGTATCCCTGCTTCACCGAGAGGTCCGCGCCCACCCAAGTGGGGCGGCTGGGTTTGGCCGCAGGTGTGTGGATGCAAAGGCATCCCACCGCACTCTGCTACACGGGCAGCTGAGCAGCCGCTGTGATGGGTGTGAGGGCAGAACGTCGCGGGAGCAGGCCCGCGTCCGTCCGAAGAGGCCGGGGAAGGCTCTCCTGGCGAGGCGACGTCCGGGCTTTGAAGGACGGACAGAGGCTCTCTCAGGGGGAACGGCGTTGCGGGCAGAGGGGCCGGCCTCCACAACGACGTGGAGGTGTGTAGCACCGGGGTTTCTGGCTCGGGGAAGTGCTCTGGGCGCCTGGAATGCGGAGCGCGAAGTTTGGACGGGCACAGCTGCAGCCGGAGGAGGGAAGGGCCGCATCACGGAGGGCCTTGGGGTGCCATGCCCAGGAGTCTCAGACTGGACCATCCCGGGGAGGGGTTGTTTTGTTTGGGGCCGAGGAGTAAAGATTTTGCCGTTTACAAAGGTCAGTGATGTGAAAATCCGTCCTTTCGGTAAGCCTTTTGAAAGTGAATTATGTGGTACATAGACTTAAAAACCAGATCGAGGTGCAGCTGCTGGCGGCTGCCTTCTGACCAGGAGGAAAAGGTGTGGCATCCGGGAGGAAGGTGTCCCCAGTGGCCCCAGAGCTGGTAGCGTGGGGGGAAACTTTAGGATCTTATCTCATCCCCAAAGAAACGTAAGCCCAGAGAAAGTGCCGTGATGTCCCAGGTCCCCTGCCTCCCAATCCACCCCATCACCTCCCTGCAAGGCCCTGCTCTAGGTGTGGCTGGCCAGTCCCTTCAACTCCCCGACTTCAGAGGGCTGGGAAGAGCCCAAGGCCAGGTGAGGTGAGGCGGCTGCGCCTTCTCCAGGCCCTCTGCAGCCGAGGCAACCCTTCCCACCTGGGCTCGGGAAAGCAGCCCACAGACCAGTGCTTCTCAACCCTGGTTGCTTTTTAAAAAATGCCAATTCCTATGGAGGAGGGGAAGCAACTTGGGAGACTTGAGAGATCTCCCTCAATTAACAATTTGATAGACGAAGAAAGTGAAATCCATTAAATGACACTCCCTCAAGCTCACAGCTGGGGGCGGAGCTGGGCCTGGTACTAGGCACTGATCCTTGTTCTTTCAGTGTGACTGCAACCTGTGCCACGTGGGAATGGGGTGGGTGCAGCCCCTCACGGCGTGGGAGACGCGCGCAGGACTGAGGCAGCTGGAGGGCAGAGTAGGCCAGTGTCAGGCCCGTGAGCGCCTGTAGGGGACGCTATGAACACGAACCAGCGATAACAGTACCCTCCTTTGATCAGAATTCAAAATGCCAGTGTTTCCTTTTTCAACAATAAGACGGTGCAGTCGACAGGTCTCTTAGTGTGTGAAAAGAACCCAACTTGAACCAGCCTAGTCTAACGCTGGCCATGTGATGGCCGGGCCTCGGGGCCGCTCTTGCGCCTAAAGAGCAGCCGTGCGCCTGGCTGCAGCGCTCCCTGCTGGCGTCTTCCTGCCCCTGCGGACAGGCAGAGAAGTGGACTCGGACTCGGAGTGGGTGACTCGGGTGAGAAAGGGCTACAACGTGACGTTCGAGGAGGTTACACCCATCTTGTCCGCATACCGTGGTGGCAGGGCCCCTGGTTTAACGGTGTCTGAAGCACCTAGCACATGACTAGCTCAGAACAGGCACTAAACCTCTGCGGAATGATTCAGCTGTCAGGAGCTGTCCTCACCTACCTGGAGTCTGGCGATGAGACCAGACAGGAGTGAGGCCACGTGGGGGCGGGGGGGGGTCGTTGCTACCTTACGGCACCACGGGCAGTGGCGTGCCTGAGATTCCCTGCCTCTGTCCCACAGCGTCCCTCTCTAGCCCAGGGATCCTCAGCAGGGAAAGAGCATCCCCCTCCCAAGGGGGTGAGAGCTGTCTGGGGGGACCAGCTGGTGCCTCCAGGAGGTGTGCTGAACCTGACCCAGGGAGACTAAAGGGCAAGGGCTTCTCACACCTGTCGCTCCGCCTCCAACACCCAGGTCACAGGCTTTGTACCCTCCCATTCTCCACCTAAGTGAGGGTGGGGGGAGCTAAAAACAATGGTTTTGTTACTTGGCTGGGTTTTGGTTTTTGGATTAGGGGTCTTAGCTCTCTTGCTCAAGAGTAAACAATTAGTACAGGAAGTTATAGGCAGTAATTGAGTCTAAAGAGTCTTTAGCCAAGGCTGCTGTGGCTGGTGTGGCTGAGTGGATTGTGCACCGACCTGTGAACTAAAGGTCGCTGGTTTGATTCCCAGTGAGGGCACATGCTGGGTTGTGGGCTAGGTCCTCAGCTGGGGGCATATGGATAGCAACTGATTGGTGTTATCTCTTGCACATTGCTGTTTCTCTTCTCTTTCTCCCTCCCTTCCCCTCGCTCTAAAAGTAAATAAAATCTTTTTAAAAAAATAATTTTAAACATTTAATGAGAGTCTTTGATTGGTTTTCACTTTCAAAGGATGCTGTTCAGAGATTCATTCTTTTATAACAAATTAGGGCAATTAAAAGTTCTCAATGCTGGCCCTAGCTGGTGTAGCTCAGTGGATTGAGCGCGGGCTGGGAACTAGAGGGTCCCGGTTCGATTCTCCGTCAGGGCACATGCGTTGCGGGCCAGGTCCCCAGTGAGGGCCATGTGAGAGGCAACCATACATTGCTGTTTCTCTCTCTCTCTCTCTCTGTCTCCCTCCCTTCCCCTCTCTCTAAAATAAATAAAAAAAAAATGTGGGTTGTGGGTTTGGTCCCCTGTGGGCCCATTTGGGAGGCAACCAATCAGTGTTTCTCACATCCATGTTTCTCTCTCTCTCCACCCTGCATCCCTCTCTTCCTCTCTCTTCTCCTCTCCCCTCCTTTTCTAAAATCAGTAAACCCGCAGGTGAGGATTAAAAAACAAAACAAAACAGGGGAGAAATGTGTTTAATAAAAATTGGCAAAAGTATTAGAAGAATACTATGGTAATATCAGTAACATAACCATGTAGGGATTTGAGAAATTCATACGTGTACTGAAAGTGGCAGCAATGATTTGAGAGCCTTGTTAGAGGGTTACTGAGAAAGGATTTTTAGGTTAAGCAATTTCCTATTTCTTAGGACTAGCATTGTTCTACAGTTTCTCGTTTGAAGGGTCAAGGAGAAAGAACAGGATTTGAGTGTACCTATGAGGTCTTTCAGATTAGAGTTCCCTAAATACCTGGGATATTACCAGCTATTATTACCGATATTCTCAGTATGCCAGGGTGTATGTGCTTCCGATAATTTGGGAAGTATGACTACGTCACATTATTTCATCTCCAAAGTGAGGAGTTTCTACAGTGACACGATCTTAGTTATTTTTGCTTGAGTAGCATAGGCCTTTGACATTTTCTAAGTAGCACGTATCACATTATTGCCTTACCCCAGTGTAATTTCACGTTCTCTCTCTTCTGTCTGACTCTGCACCCAACAAGGACACTTGCCAGCTGTCTTCTGCGTCTGTAGAGCCTGGAAGGGTGTCTGGCACAGGATATATGCTCTGTAAATTCTTACTGGATAAATAAAAGGACCACTGAGGGATTTTTAGACTGGACTAGGTAACCCATTTTACAGCATTCCTGACCAACTATGTAAACTCAAAAAGCATTCATAAAGAATGGAATTGTTAACTAGCAGCCTATAGATTTTAAATACCTTTACCCATTTTAAAAATCCTTGATTTAAATTTATTCATAACTATTGAATTGGCCAAAGTCTGTTATGGTTTTTCCATAAAACACTTTTTTTCACCAATAACTTCACTGATTTGGATATTCTGAGTATGTTGGCTATTTCCCCCTATTGGCTTCCAGTGGGTAGAGGCCAGGGGTGCTGTCAACATCTTCCAATGAGTAAGAGAGCCCCACAGCAAAGGATTATTTGGCCAAAATGTCCATCATACCAAGAAACTTCGCAAACCACTTTTGACATATTTGATCGGTCACAGCAACTTCCCCTTCTACTGCACAAATCTTTTTTTGGCATTTCAGTTGCATTTTTACCTTTCTTGAAATAATAAAGCATAATACGCTGAAAATATTGTATATTTTCTTTCAGCTTCAATATTAAAAAGGCTGCACAAAAACTCATCAATTTTGATAATTGTTGTAAGTTGATTAGGGGTCTTAATGGAGTCTGTGGGGGATCTTGCGGCCCCCACAACTGCAACCCCCCACAGGTTTTTATAGCCAGAGGTTTTGAGGCTTTATTTCCCCATGCTTATAACCCTGGTTCTTGAGGTCTGTCTCGCTCCCCAGCACCACTACCCCCTGCCCCCCGACTCCTTCAGGCAACCCCCACACTGTCGTCCATGTTCATGGGTCATGCGTGTATGTTGTCCTTTCACCTTCTTTCAAACAGTCCTCACCTGCCCCATTCCCTCTTCCAGCTGTCAGCCTATGTCATGTTCCTGTGCTTCTGATTCTATTTTGCTCACTAGTTTATTTTGTTCATTAGATTCCAAAAATACGTGAGATCATATATTTGTCTTTCACGGACTGGCATATTTCACTTAGCATAATAGTCTCCGGTTCTATCCATGCTGTTGTTAAAAGATACGTCTTCCTTCTTTTTTACTGCAGGTAGTACCGTATTTTTCGGACCATAAGATGCACCTAGGTTTTACAGGAGGAAAATAGGAAAAAAATTTTTGAAGCAAAAAATGTGGTAAAATATTTAATAACGTAACATTCAGACTATCATTCAGCTACATTCAGACTATAAAATGCACCCCCATTTCCCTCCCAAATTTGGGTGGGGGAGTGCTCCTTATAGTCCAAAAATATGGTATTCCATTATGTAAATGTACCAGTCTTTTTTTAAAAATCTCATATATGGCTTTTACTATGTTAAGGCACATTATCTCTATACCTACTTTGTGTTTTTTTTTTTTTTTTTTTTTTTAATCACAAATAGCCCTGGTGTGGCTCAGTGGACTGAACAATGGCCTGCAAACCAAAAGGTTGTTGGTTTGATTCCCAGTCAGGGCATATTCCTGGGTTGCAGGCAATGTCCCCTGCTGGGGGTGTGCAAGAGGCAACCGATGGATGTTTTTCTCACACATTGGTGTTTCTCTCCCTCCCTTACCCTCTAAAAATAAAATCCTTTTAAAAAAATCACAAATGGATGTTGGATTTGTCAAATGGTTTTCCTCCGCATCTATGAAGTTGCTCTATTTTTATCCTTCATTTTGCTACTGCACTGTCAGACTTGTGGATTTTGAATCCCTAGAGTAAATCCCACTGGATCACGATAAATGATCCTTTTAAAATACTGTTGAATTTTATTTGCTAATATTTTGTTGAGGATTTTTGCATGTGTTAAAAATTTAAAAATATTCCTAGTGATGAAGTTAAAATAATCATAAAGTAAGATTTTGTTATCATAAATTGTTACATTAGTCCATAGACCATCATGGTGTTAATATTCATGGCAGCTTGAACATTAACGTTCTTGGAGTCCAAACAGCATCCCTAAAACAGAGCATGAAGAGCAGACTGTTAACAGAGACACTGGATCTCCAGTCCTCCAGTTACGACGAGCGGAGCTCAGACTAAGTAGTTATGCACAGATAGGAATTAAAATACAGAATCTTCCACGGCAGCTGACAAATGCTGCTTCCTGCACCCTTCCGACCCCCTCCTCGGGGTGTCTCACAATGATTCCAAGAAGGGGGCATCTTGACCCTTTCTTCTTCACGATGGCTAGCGTCTGTCCTGGCTGGGCATAGCCCCTGCCGTGCTAGTTGGAGAGGCTTCTGAACCCACTCTTGGCGCTCGGTGCCTACAAAGCAGGTGCTATTAGTAGAAATCACTTACAGATGTGGAAGGAAAGCCTGGAGAGGTCAGCGACTTCTCTAAGGTCACACAGTCATTAAATAAGAGTGGTGGAATGCAAAGCCAGGTCTGACTTCAAATTCCATGCTTTCCCCACTTTCAACCCTTCTTCTGAATACCTCCTTAAAAGGCAATTAGGAATTTGGTTATTCACAAAGGGATGTTCTAAGATGCAGTATGAATTAACAATTTTAAACACCAAAACGACTTAAGAATAAACTAGCCATACTCATTCTTTGGATCAGGTCATTTTAGTATCTAAGTAGGTCTGTCATATACTAAAAATAAAATTTCAGTATCTTTCTGATCATGCCAGTGATATTTAATCCAAACGTACCACAGACTCCACTAAGCACAATGAGGTGTTGCGCATACACATCTACTGTTTAGCTCAAGGCAATGGTTATGAGAACAGCCTAAGGTCCTTCAGATGAAAGTGGATCCACATTTAAATAAAAATTTAAACTTAATTACCTGAAGATTTCTTTTTTTTTTTTTTAAAGATTTTATTTATTTCCAGAGAGAGGAGAAGGGAGGAAGAAAGAGCAATGTATGGTTGCTTCTCACACGGCCCCTACCAGGGACCTGGCCCACAACCTAGGCATGTGCCCCAACTGGGAATCGAACCGGGACCTTTTAGTTCCCAGCCTGTGCTCAATCCACTGAGCTACACCAGCCGGGCTACCTGAAGATTTCTTAAACCAAGGGAAGAGTCACTTGAAGTCATGATTACTCCCAGGTGACCTCGGTGCTGGAGCACAACACAAGTATGTCATCAGATTTGGCAGGCTTTTAGAAACGATGTTTAGGGACCATATATGGACTAGCGAAGTTTCCCTCAAGTTCCAGGTCCTCCTTTTGAGAAAGTTATTGACTTAATAGTTTTCCAATTTATTTTATTTTTTAAAAGATTTATTTATTTTTAGAGAGAAGGGAAGGGAGGGAGACAGGGAGAGAAACAGCAATGCATGGTTGCTCCCCACATGGCCCTCACTGGGGACCTGGCCCGCAACCCAGGTACATGCCCTGACCAGGAATCACACTGGGACCCTTTGGTTCCCAGCCCACGCTCAATCCATTGAGCCACACCAGCCAGGGCTAGTTTTACAATGAAAAAAAAAAAAGATTTAATTTTATCCACTCTAGGAAGACAAAAAAAAAACCCAAAAAAAAAAAAAAAAAAAAACCCAAAAAAACAAACCCCAATTACAAAATGGGCAAAAGACTTGAACAGACACTTCTCCAAGGAGGACAGAGGGCCCAGAGACATATGAAAAGATGCTCAGCATCACTAGGCATCAGAGAGATGCAAATTAAAACCACAACGAGATACCACCTCACACCAGTCAGAATGGCCATCATTAACAAATCAACAAACAAGTGTTGGAGAGGATGCAAAGAAAAGGGAACCCTAGTGCACTGTTGGTGGGAATGCAGACTGGTGCAGCCACTGTGGAAAACAGTATGGAATTTCCTCAGAAAACTAAAAATGGAACTGCCTTTTGACCCGGCAATTCCACTGCTGGGATTATACCCTAAGAGCCCTGAAACACCAATCCAAAAGCACCTATGCACTCCAATGTTCATAGCCGCACAATTTACAATAGCCAAGTGCTGGAAGCAACCTAAGTGCCCATCAGCAAATGAGTGAATCAAGAAACTATGGTACATTTACACAATGGAATTCTACGCAGCAGAGAGAAAGAAGGAGCTTATACCCTTTGTGATAGCATGGATGGAACTAGAGAGCATTACGCTAAGTAAGCCAGGCGGTGAGGGACAAATACCATATGATCTCACCTTTAACTGGAACATAATCAACAAAAGAAAAAAGCAAGCAAAATATAACTAGAGACACTGAAATTAAGAACAACCTAACAATAGCCAGAGGGGAGGGGGAGGGGATTGTGGGGAGAAGGGTTTTCAGGAACTACTATAAAGGACACATGGACAAAACCAAGGGGAAGGGTGAAAGCAAGGGAGGGAGGTGGGTTTGGATGGGGTGGGGGGAGTGGAGGGGAGAAAATGCAGACAACTGTAATTGACAAACAATAAAGTAATTAAAAAAAGAAAGAGCACCCAAATAAACACAATCAGAAATGAAAGAGGAGAGATTACAACTGATGCTACAGAAATACAAAGGATTGAAGAAACTACTATGAAGAACTGTATGCCAAGAAATTTGAAAACCTACATGAAATGGACAAATTTCTAGAAAAATATAATCTTCCAAAAAAGGAAAAAAAGATTTAATTTTAGAGGGGAAGAGGGGGAGAAACATTCATCGACTGCCTCTTGCACAGCTCCAACTGGGGATCAACCTGCAACCCAGGCACGTGCCCTGATGGGGAATTGAACCAGCAACCTTTGGGATTACAGGCTAGTGCTCAGTCCACTGAGCCACACCAGCTGCAGCCTAACAGTTTTACAATCTTGATTAGAGACCAACTGGTACCACCGCAGGGAGAGAAGACAGGATATACCCCCTGTGCTCACGAAAATGGGCCAAGGATGAGGAAGGTGAACCAATCTCTTAAGTTTGATAGAACCGGATCTGATCTTTGACTTGCAATAAAAAACAAATGTGAGAACGGGAGAAGGTATGTGCCCCACTAAGCCCTCTCAAATGACACAACCAAAGCCTGGCTCAGATGACATTCCTAATCGAACAGCTGAAGAATTCTTTAGATCTGCTTTTAACGGTGACTATTGTCTGTTTTTGTCACCTTGAGAAATCATGAAGATGTAATGCACGGAACATTTTATACTCAAGAGGCAAGCCACCGGCCCGTGGAGCCTTGCTCCAGGAGCTGTGCTTTACTTCTGACTGCACTTTTGCATGACATGGCCTCAGGTATTTCTTCTCTAAATGTTTCTCCTTCTGTAAAGTTGGGATAACACCGCCTGTTCTGCCTCAAATGGCTGCTACTAGCAAGAAGAACTGTAAAATTGCAGCATGAACGGTCAGGGTGACGATCCCTTTGGAGATTACAGTTGACAGAGTCACCTTCCCTCCATCCCCCAAACTGCTGCACTCGCTCACCTCCCATTTCCAGGTAATCTATCATTGTTTGATGTCTGAATCAAGAACTGTAGAACTACTTCTTAAAAGGAGTTAAATTATCCCAGGAAGCAAAGCAGACCACATCCTATGTGCAGGTTAAAAGCAATATAATAATCATTGTCTTAGAAAATGATCATAACAGCAGATTACATATGGGAATGCAATGTGCTGGGCACAGCTCTAAGTGCTTCACGACCACTCTGTGGCAGGCACTACTGTCCTCACTTTCAGATGAAGAACACAAAACCCAGGTAGTAAATGACAGCTGACATTTGAACCCGAAGACTCTGTTTCCAAGAGATCTGAGTTTTTGGCCAGTATACTGCATTGCCTTTCTTAAAACAGTCATAGGTGGTCCACATCCCTAGTGCTTTAAATGAGTTTTCTAACTAAAAATAATTCCATCAAGTTCTTTGGCTCTATGTAAACTTTTGAAGTTGGTTTGCACAAATTTACTCAAATCGTTCCCGTTCTAACACATCCTCAAAAAGAGGGGAGAGAAATTGGGGGAAGGCAAATAACAATGTATATGTCCTGGGAAAGGAAGCTAATTCAAATCGACAAATTACATGAATTCTAAAACTGTTGCAGAATTCCTAAAGCCCATGAACGAGAATTCTAATATTTGATTTAAAAACTAGCTCATAAAGCACTTTTTGAAATGCCTTCAGAACATTACATTTTAGTATATTTTGGAGGAAATTTTATCAGGCAACATGTCAAAATGTAAAGAGCGATTAGAAAAAGACCTGCACATGTGACTTTAAAGGCGTAAAGCTTGTTCACATACAAACAACGATGTAATGAAATTCTAAAATAACCTAAAGGACTGGACAGTCTGCACCGCCATTAAACACAGCAGTAACATCCGCGGATGACACTGTATGTGATGAGCAACAGTGAACAGTAAAACACACGACATCCTCTTTGAACCTTTCAGCGACACCCTCCACCGCTTGAGCTTCATGAGGTATTTGTAGAAGTATTTGTCGACATTTTACGTACCATTTAAACTGCGTTTTTCCCTTTTTAAACAACCCAGTATCTACCAAACTCCTAACAAATTATGAGGGTGGTTTTATACTTACTTCCTCTCAAGGTGCACACATTAAAGCCGTTGCACACCAGAGGAGGATTCTAAAATTCCGTGCGAACATGGAGCATGCGACCCTGCAGCAGTGCTGACTGCCCGGGACCGGAGCTGCTCCTGTCTCACGGCTGAGGCAGGCTTCAGTTCTGAGGAGCGAAGGCAGGAAACCAGAAAACAGTTTTTGCTTCAGAAGATATTAGAGCCAAAGATTGCTGGAGTCAATTAAATTTAGTGACAGATACGATTTCCTACGTGAAAAGAACAGTATTCGATTTGGCTCAATTAGCCATCTTCTACCTGCAGGGTTACTGGCATATTATCTGAAATCTATAGCATTCATTTGGAAAAACTTTGGGAGGAAGAGATAATCTATAGGTTGATTCATCTGCTATATATCTTTGACTCTAAATGATTACCTAAACCCCCAGGCCTGGAAAGCAATTTCATTTTATGGCTTCCTTTCTGTTTTTTGCATTTTTGCCTCCAGCAGTCACTTTCATTCATTTGAAAATAATATGGTAGAAAGCAGTGATCTAGGTCTACACTACTTATTCAAATCAACCTCTTATTAAATTTATATATCCAAAATTTTAAAGCAAACCGCACTTTCTTATAATTCAGGACTTTAAATAAGTTACTATATGAACACAAGGACTTTATAATTTGGAAAGACAAAAACAACAAAATTGAGAAATTTGTGGCAGCAGCTAAAGCACTCAGTCAATTATATATATATAATTTGTTTTTTTTTTAATAGAATTTCTTTCTAATGTACAGAGGAGCAGGTACAGCCCTTACGTCATGAGTCCCCAGCCAGAGCCGTGGCCGGGTATGGGTCCATGGCCCATTAGGAACCTGGCTGCACAGCAGGAAGTGAGCGGCGAGCGAGTGAGCAAGCAAGCGAAGCTTCGCTCGCATTCCCTCCTGAGCTCTGCCTGTTGTTCCCCCATCCCCACATCCATGGAAAAACCGTCTTCCGTGAAACCAGTCCCTGGTGCCCAAAAGGTGCAGGACTGCTGCCTTAAGCCACTCCCAAGAGCACTGTTACCTTGATAATGGTTAGTAGGTTCACTCGAACAGTTTGAAACACTTTAAATCTGCCTTGAAGTATATTTAAAGAATTTATTCAGCTGATTCTTAAGAGCAAAGTCAGAGCCAATATCCTAAATACTGAAAGCTCCTTTCAAATGTAATTTTCATAGTCTCCAAACTTTAACTGTCATTGTTTATTACTGTTTGGCTACATTCTCTACACTTTCAGCAGCATTTTAAACAGACAATATGTGTATGTACAGTGGAAAAACAAGATGGCTTGCAACATCAGAAGTAAGAGCCACACTGGAACTGTACAATACTAAGGACAACCTGTGGGAAGTATAGCCTCTTTCTTCAGCAACATAGACAACTTACATGTAATTATCAGCATTATGAATGTAACAATAAAGGAATAATTTTTACAGGAGTAGAATACAACATCCTGAAAAATAATGGTTTCTACCATACAAGGCAGTTAGAAAATGTTCACATTTTAACAAATCTGTACAAACCACAAGAAACTTGTTTATGGGACCATCATCCCACCTTGCTGATAAGAACCTTCTAGAAATGTAGAATAACCATGAACAATTTATAAATCTAGTATCTATGTGCTCCACAGCCCTAGAACCCAAAAAACTGATTTAGAGAACTCTATATGTCCAACATGGATCATTTTTACATGCCTTGATTGTTAATGAATGCTTGCTTTTAATATGCCTCTATGATGTACAGTCAATTTGCACCTTTTCAAGGAGGTCATTTGATTTTTTGTTTCGCAAAGAAGCAACATCATTTAGCAGCAATTAAAGCGCCTTCAAGACTTAAAAAAAATACAATATCCAATTAGAAAAGCCTTATTTTTAAACATTTGTACAAGAATAAGCTGCTGAAACTTGGTAATTGAAATACGACATATGTACAACAATTTACAATAGAGCTAGAAGGGAATTTATCATTATCCTGCATAGAACTGGTCTGCATTTGGTTATATACTTTCACTTGTTTTCACGAACAAGGCCTGGGATCAAAACAAAAGTACCTGTTAATGATTCTAACATGTTGAAAACAATGGAGATATTACCATTTAGTGACTTCAACTGATTTCAAAATAAGCAGCTCATTTTGTCAAAGGTGTAAAGTATCTAGGGAAAACAGCTCTCCCTTTAACATAACCAATGGGGGGAAAACGTGACTTTGAGGTACAATGTGGTAAAAGCCAGAACAGGCAAACGACAAAGTCTACCTCTGCCAAAGGCTCTAACTCTCACACTCCATCACTACAAAGCACAGCTGTCACTGCCATTCAGTTCTCACTTTGGTTCCAGCAGACTGACTGCCGAATGCTGAAGAGTGTATCCAGGCACTACAGTTCTTGTGTTAGAGATATGTCTCATTTTTCCAAGTGTTTTTAAATAATGAAAAACTACCCTTCATATTAGAATTCTCTAGTAACAACCAAATGTATTTAAGTATTATAAACGTTATTTACAGGGTTCCCCCAAACAAACAGATCATTTTTCTTCTATCTTAACACGGTATTCCTGTCTCTGCACAACAGGCGGCCACCCTCACCGCTCAAGGGCATAGTCAGGAGTGCACATTTATTCACTGTCCATGATCCAGCCTCTCTCACACAACGACGCTACCAGGAACTTCTGCTCACAAACAGTTCTCAACTATGTCCTGTGTAAAAAAGAAAGTAACAAAAACACTCAAATGCTCTCAAACTCAAGTGTGCATCTGGAAGCAATTCAAAGGCGTCACGCCGACTCCGGAGGGAAGTCAGTAGGTGACTACGCCCGAAGAAGGGGGCGTCGGGGATGCTGTCAGCCCGGCCATGTGTAAGTTCCCCGAAGAGTTCGATCTCCTCATGTGTGGGAGAAGATACGGGTCGTTCGCCAGCTGGTGTACATCGAATCGATCTTCTTTTCGGTATGCCAAACAGCGTCTTATAAAGGCCTTAAAAAAAAAAAGGTCAGCAATTAAAATCTTTTTCCTTTTAAATAGCAATCAACTAAATCCTACAGAAGAACAGGCACATTTCAGACAACTTTTTCAACATCCCAAACAACCTCTGTACCCATTAAATAGTAACTCCCAATTCCTTCCTCCCCCAGCCCTTGGGAACCACTACTGTGTTCTTTAGACTTGGCTACTCTAAGTACCTATACAGAAGGTACCTAGAATATCAGTAAAAACATGAAATGTTTGTCTTTTTGTATCATCAGGCTTATTTCACTTAGCACAATGTTTAAGAGTAATCCATACTGCAGTGTGCACCAGAATTTGGTTCCTTCAAGGGCGGAGTAACATTCAACCGCCTGTGTGCACGCACACGTATCTCATTGTTTACCCACTCACGTGCCGACTGACGCTGGGCTGTTTCCACGGTGTTGCTACTGTGAGTGATGCTGATAAAGACACCAGTGTAAGGATCTGTTCATGCCTCTGCCTTTTCATTTTGTTGGTTTTCTGTGCTGTGCATAAGTTTTTTCATTTGATGCAGTACCACACTTTGTTTTTTTTTTTTTTTTGTCTTTGCTTTTGTGTCAAATCCAAAAGTTCCTCACCAAGGATCGAGGTCAAAAGCTTACTGCCTATATTTTTTTCTAGGAGTTTTATGGTTTCAGGTTTTTATACTTTCAAGTCTTTCATCCATTTTAAGTTTTTGTGCATGGTGTAAGTGGCCTAGTTTCATTCTTTTGCATGTGGCTGTCCAGTTTTCCCAACACCATTTATTGAAGAGACTGTCTTTACCCCAGTTCCAACAAACACTTTCTGAGATTACACAAAAACCAGTACAATTATGGAGGCCACCGTGACCTTGACCAGGGACACACAGCAGCGCTTATCTACATCCTAACAATATAGAAATTATATGTTTGTGAATTACTGTTATGGCCTACACTATTCACACTAGAAAGAAAGAAGAGTGCTTCATGGGTTTGCCTTAGGAATTTCACAGGGTTTAAAAAGGAGACTCCAACAGGGAGCCACAGAGAAACACACTCTGAAATGCGCCTAACAAAGCAGGACTAAATACGCACATGTGAAAGCCAATCAATGGGGGAGGAAGGTGGGGAGATGTTAAGGACCGTACAAGTTTTGCTGTTAGAAGTATCTGCTTCATGCTACCATACAGACATATATGGACTAGAACTTTAGGAAGCCATCTGTGGCAGCTTCAGGCTCCTATGAGCAAAGCTGAAGAAGAGGTCAGGCTTTCTTGACAGCTAGTGCAAGGGAGCCTGAGATCCAGTAGCTCTGCTGCTTACTAGCTGGTGTAATTCTGGACAAGATACTTTTCCTATGGCTTGGTTGGTTTCCTGCTTTATAAAATGCAATAAAAATACCTATATCATAAGGTTAAAAGATAATGCATATAAAGTATCAGCACAATGCTTTGATTATTTCTTATACAGCTGATCCTTGAATAACATGGGGGATCAAGGCATCAACGCCCCGTGCAGTGGAAAATCCACGTTATTACTTTTGACTGCCCCCAAACCTTCCTTACTGATGCTTAAATAGCTGATTAACACGTATTTAGCAGGTTGTATTTATTATATATTATATTCTTACAGTAAGAGAAAATAAAAATATTATTAAGAACATCCTTAGAGAAAACATGTACATATACTTTATGCATTCATGACATAACTTTTTCTTAACTTTTCCAATATTTCTAGGCTATGTGATTCACCTGTAAATTTTTTCAAATTGTCACAAATTTCCAAAAAAATTTTCAACATGTTTAATCAAAAATAATACATGTATAAGTGGACTTGTACAATTCAAACCCAGGATGTTCAAGGTTCAACTGTGTATTTAAATACCTCAGTATCAACATAAACTAATACATAAAACATAAGGGTAATGATAGGCCCAGATCTCGAGATTTTCCCTAATTTTCAAAGCAAGCTGGTGTGAACAAAGAGTTGGGGATTATATTTGGGTCCTTGAAATATGAATGTTTAAACTGAAGGCCTAAGCAACTCTGGTTTCCAGAGCAAACCACCAACCCCTTCCGGACAGATTCTCCTGTGGTGACAATTGCTTTTATTTTACTTACTAATGAGCAATTACTTCGCTTTAGGTACAATTTATGAAATGAAATTTATGTCACAAAACTTATTTACATAAATTTAATACCTTTGCTTCACTGCTTACAACTGGTTTTACAGGAAACTGAACTTCTGTGGCTTTTAATATTGTATTTTCTTGAAGAATGTCTTGTTGAGATTGATTGTGACCAAATGGCTAAAAAATAAATAAAAACAAAATGCTGAGAAAGTTATTTCACAAAAGATTTAAACAGATATATTAGTGAATACTCAAGATGCAAATGATTTGTGTTCTAAAAAATTCTTGTCCTCAGTTACAGGGGTCGCCACAGCAACAAAGGTGTGACTGGCAGCATCTGCAAGCCTAGCCAGTCAATCCTCAGCACAGCCAACACCCTGAGAGGGGGCGGAAGAGAGTAATGCTGTCCCAGTAAGCAACAAGATAAAATAAAAACATAAGAAATATAAAACGTTATTCTATTTACAGAATGTAGTTTGATTAGAGAAGAGATAAAGTGGTGGAAATGCCTGTGAAAACACCACAGAATACAATACTTCGAGCTCACACGACACTAAGAATGTGAGGAAGTAGAGCGAATGGAGGATAAAGAAAAGAGTTTTGACTCCAGTGTTCTTAACAGCACAGAAGGGTAGCACTGTTGAACAGTTACTGCTTTTCCTTAAGTTAAAAAAAAAAAGAAGGGCAAAACGCAGGCCATGTAAATTGTTATGACATTAAAATAATTCTGATCCATGGAAATTTTAGGAATACAGAAAAAGCCTCGCTTTAATTGAAAGGATCTAAATTGACTTTTGACTTCAAGTTAATGAAAATTTGTATTTAAAAGGGAAAATTCAGCAGGCAGGGGAGGGCAAAGGTAGAAGAAGTATAAGGGAGACAAATGGCAATGAAAAAATACAATACAAACTAATCATATGGGGAAAAAAGCGTACAATTAAAAAAAATTAAAGGGGAAAGTTCAACTGATCTAAATACAGCTGCATCTGGTCTACTTTAACTTACCTTTCTACCATAAAGACACTGAAAGAAAATGACTCCAACAGACCACACATCAACCTTGTTGGAAATTTTTGGTGGTTCTTTTCCAACTACAAAACATTCAGGAGGTAAATACCTATAGTTTTTTGGGGGGAAGAAAAAGAAAAGGGTACTTATTAACAATCTATAAGTGGGAAAATCTCAGAGCACTGATTTTATCCACACTAAACCTTGGGACCTTCATTAATGAAAATCACCAATCAAACTTTTGAAGAATTTATATTCTTGTATCATTTTTTTTTAGATTTTATTTATTTATTTTAGAGAGAGGGGAAGGGAGGGAGACAGAGAAGGAGAGAAACAGCAATGTATGGTTGCCTCTCACATGGCCCTCACTGGGGACCCAGCCTGCAACCACCCAGGCATGTGCCCTGACTGGGAATCGAACCAGGACCCTCTGGTTTCCAGCCCACGCTCAATCCACTGAGCTACACCAGCCAGGGCTATATTCTTGTATCATTTCATCCCAGTGCCAAAACACAACTTTGTCATAAAGTATGCTACACACACACACGCAACTAAAGTGTACATTACATATATTATCTACAGAAATAAAAAGTTATTAGAAATTACAATGTTCTAATTTGGGTAAGTGTCCGGTAACAGAAGAAATCCACTCCCATTGCCCACCTTCCCTAGCATCCAACTGTAGGAAGTTCTCTTCCACACATACACATGCCCAACCAGGTGGCTCTTTTTTTTTAGAGAGAGGGGAAGGGAGGGAGACAGAGAGGGGGAGAAACAGCAATGTGTGGTTGCCTCTCACATGGTCCTCACTGGGGACTCGGCCCGCAACCTAGGCATGTGCCCTGACTGGGAATCGAACCGGGACCCTCTGGTTCCCAGCCCGCGCTCAATCCACTGAGCTACACCAGCCAGGCAGGTGGCTCTTTTGTTTCAAGCACCTCACCGCCAAGGTAGACCTCAGATTTCTTGTTTGTAACAAAACCCATCCTAATCCAGACGCAACGTAAAATTCCAACATCTGTACTCACTCTCCTCCCTCGCCCCCTCAGACTGGCAAGGGAAAGCCCATGAACTCGGGTGCCCACACTGCTTTTCTGTCACCTCTGCTTTTGAATATGACAAGCTCTAATACTTCCCTAACCCCGGTTCTCCTGGTGAGCACCTTTTCCTTGAATGATAATTTTAAGTATGAAAAAAAATCATGACATATCACCTTATTCATGTTCCTAGAAAATGCCACAAGCAGAATTTAAACTTTAAAGTGGCTTTAAAAGAATACATGGATGCAACTAATCCTCAGTCAAGAAAAGTGAAGACCATGAAGGCCTGTGGTAACTTATGGAACTGGTCATTATGAGCCCACGCTAACGGTGTGGGGACTGTCCTGGAAAACCTAATGTCAGCATCCTGATCAATGAAGTTAATTATAGTTATCTCTCTTCCAATTAAAATTTCACTCTTTTTGCTCAACTAATTTATTCTGAAAGCTAAGTTCGTTTTGAAATTTTACAGTCTGTGTTTTTCACTTCGGTGAATTTGACAGTAAGTTTGACAATTCTCACTTAAATAGTTTTTGTCAACACCTACGTAACTTTGAAGGCAATGACATTTAGACTGTGAAATCTATGGTTCTATCCAGACTTACACCTGTATGTATTGTATGAAGTCAATAAAAGGTATTTTTGAAAGTCAAGTCCAAAGGCCAAGAATATGTGAGATACCTCTCCCATCCACGATCAACAAAACATCCATCTCCAACAGAACTGTAACTAACCACAAAACCTCTACAGCAAGGGCTTGATGCTCATTTCTTGTAACAGGTGAGATGTTATAGTTACATAAGCCCCTTTTCATGACAAACATCACTCTAACACTATAGAAGAAAATCCACAATTCTCCATGTCAGAAGTTTCTGGGTAGGTACTGAAGTTACCTGCGAATGCCCAGTCTTTCTCGCTCTAGTCTGGTGACATTTACAGTTAAGACCAGGCGAGCAGAGGAGACTGACGAGAGTAGCCGCCTCCCTCTTGATTCAGAGACTTCGTGTCAGTGCCCTCGCCACAGAAATCTCAAAGGCACACAGAAAGAAAAACTAAGCTCTCATAAAAAGCCTTGTCATTAATCTAGACAATTTTGATGTTTTTAGTAACACATTTACCAGTAAGTGCCTGCTCCTTGGGAAGTCAAATCCATTCCATCTACACCATAGCTATCATCATCCATAATCTTGGATAGACCAAAATCAGTGATTTTGATTTCTCCACATGCTGTTCCGTCTACCAGAAGGATGTTTCCTAGGAACAAAACATAAGGTTCTTTTAATGATACATATATGAAAAACATTATCTTTACAACTTATGTTAACTTTTGGGAAGTAAATATATATTTAAAAATTTTAATATAATTAAAAATATATATTTTGAGGATTTAAATTTATTTATTTTTAGAGAGAGGGGAAAGGAAGAAGAAAGAGAGGGAGAGAAATATCAATGTGCGAGAGATATATAGACTGGTTGCCTCTCATGTGCCCCCAACAGGGGACCTGGCCCACAACCCAGGCACGTGCCCTGACTGGGAATCAAACCAGCGACCCTTTGGTTCACAGGTCAGCAATCAATCCACTGAGCCACACCAGCCAGGGCCAATTAAAATATATTTAAAATATGATTCAAGCCCGGCTGGCGTAGCTCAGTGGATTGAGCGCGGGCTGGGAACCAGAGGGTCCCGGTTCAATTCCCAGTCGGGGCACATGCCTGGGTTGCGGGCCAGGTCCACAATGAGGGCCATGTGAGAGGCAACCATACATTGCTCTTTCTCCCTCCCTTCTCTCTCTGAAAATAAATAAATAAAATCTTAAAAAAAAATATATATATATATTTAAAATATGATTCAAACACGTGACATCACAAAAATACTTTAAATTCTACTAGTATTCCATTGACATTTAAAAACTAAACCAAGAAGCATGTTTTTAGGTAAATTAATAAATATGACTTTATACTCTTTTGAGCTTTAAAAAATTATTTAGACACATTTTATTAATTACCTGGCTTAAGATCATAATGTATAATAGGGGGTTTGATTTCATTGAGATATCTTAGTGCATTTACAATTTGCATTACAATAGACCTAGCTTCTTTCTCTGACATTAATTTATGTTGCTTCAGATAGAAATCCAAGTCATTGCCTTCACAGTATTCTAACACTGTACAAAACCTACAATGGAGAAGAGAAAAAAAATTAGACATAAAACACTATCCAACAATTCAGGCCCACAATGGAGAAATAAAGATATTTATATCATCACCACAGAATAGGGAAAGCAAAAGCAAACATATCTTAAAAACTAAATCCTTATATTCACTTACGTATCTGTATCCAAGGAGAAATAATCATAGAGTTTCACTATTCTGGGATGATCCAGTTCTTTGTGTATTCTATACTCTCTGCAGGCGTGTCTACGGGAAGAGAGTATATTAATTCTCCATCACCATTAAACATATTTTCAATGGATAAAAAGAACAAAGTGTTAATATTTACTTGTGGTAGTTTTCCTTTTTCTCATCCCTCCAGCTTTTATTAAGCTGATGGATCTTCACAGCAGCATATCTCTGTTCATAAAGGTCAAAGGCCTAGGATTCAAGTCAGGGAAGAGTTAGGGCCAAAGACCAACTAAAGAGCGGAAGAGATTTTTTAAAACAATTTTGGTGATAATTTCTACATAATATGTAATTAGAATACACACTACAACTCGTATGTTCATCTTTGCTAAGATTATATACAGTTCAATGACACATTATCCAAAACAAGACACAAATTTCATGGTGCTAAATCAGAGAAAATGCTAATGTCAATTTTCACATTCTAGTTTTATAAATGCCAATATACTGAATCAAACTAAATAAAGCTATTTCTTGTTTTTAATGGGAACCTACTCCTCTCTCCTGGCAGCAGCAGTAAGCAGCCAGGAAAACAGATGGCTTTTTTTGTAGGTTGGATAAAGGAAACCTTTTTTCTCTAGCTTCTCCTATCAACTCCCCACAGTTTCCTCCCCCCTCTCCACTTCTTTGAAAATTAACAAGTTCCTGACAAGTTTAAAAAAATTCTAAGCTGTGATTATGAAACTGTTCAAACAGAACCATAACCCTTAACCATCTACCATTATCACAGGTAACTACCTCAGTAATTCCTAACCTCATCTAATACCCAACCTGTCTTCAATTTCCTCTGGATGTCTCCGGGCGGGGGTGGGGGGAGATTTTATACTAGTTTGTCCAAATCACCAGCCTATTTCTTAAGTAACAAAATAAAGAACAATGCATATTCTTTTAAGGCTTCAGGTGCTTTTTAAATGTATTTTTTAAAAAACAATGAGTATCATTAAAAGAGATGTTTAATAATTTAGGTTCCACTGTGATATATATATATATAGATATATCTATAGATATAGATATCTATATCTATAGATATATCTATATATCTATAGATATAGATATCTGTATCTATAGATATATCTATATATCTATAGATATAGATATATATATACAGATATATAGATATATATATATAAAAAAAAATAAAGGTACCCCTTTAATTTTTTTATTTCACTGTTTTTTTTTAATCCTCACCCAGGACACGGTTATATGATTTGAGAGAGAAGGGAAGGGAGGGAAAAAGAGAGGGAGAGAAACACCCATGTGAGAGAGAAACACGGACAGGCTGGCTGCTTCCCACACGTACCGCTGACTGGGGACACAACCCACAGCTTCGGCATGTGTCCTGACTGCTAATCGACCCTGTGACCTTCTGATTTATGGGACAACACTCTAACCAACTGAGACACACTGGCCAGGGCCAAAGGTGTCCCTTTAAAAAACACTTAAAAAGTTACATATTTATTAGAAAGAAGGCCCTCAGTCCCATTCTCCCCATCAATTTCATCTAAAAATGAGCAGTAGTGATAAACTGCTTGTCACAAAATTATAAAAGCATATCAGAAATAATATAGGATGGAATAATCAACAATATTCACTTCATAGTGAGATAACCTTATTAGCTGCATGACTGTACTACTACCCTCTCAGTTTCAGTCTCATTGATAAAGTTTGGGTTGTTGAGAGGATTAAATAGGGTGAAACATATAAAGTATCTAGAAAAGTATGATTCATGATGAATATTAGCTAATTATATCATTAAAAGTTGGGTTTAAAAAAACAGAATTTTAAAAAGTTCATGTGAGAGAAAGCAAAGGAGCATAAAGGATATAATTCAGAGTCACTCATAAAAAATAATAATAGACGAAAATAAAACTTTAAGTATACTACCAATAAAGAAAGACGAAAAAGAAAGCAAGCAAGCAAGCAAGAAAAGCCTAAGAGAGCTCGTAAGGGCTCTCTTAGGATATAGCCCTGACTGGTGTGGCTCAGTGGATTGAGCACCAGCCTGAGACCCAGAGGGTTGCTGGTTCGATTCCTGGTCAGGGCACAGGGTTGTAGGCCAGGTCCCCAGTAGGGGGACCTTGAAAGGCAACCACATATTGATGTTTCTCTCCCTCCCTTCCCCTCTAAAAATAAGTAAGTAAAATCTTAAGAAAAAAACTGGATATAATTAAGTATATTCGGTATGATTTGGTAGGTTATTTTGAGGTCTGGGAACAGTTGAAAAATTTTCCATATAAATTAACGGTAACTGCTTATTTGCTTTATGCTATCTCAACCCCTAAAAGGTTTCATGGGAACACTCTACTTTTGGGTAGAAGGAAAAACCTGTACTCCTTTATCTTTACAAACAGAAAAAAGTTTTACGTTACCTTATACACTTCACTAAAGCCACCTCTACCAAGCAGATGCAGTAATAAATATCTTTCATTTAACGTTGGGTGATCTTTGAACCTTAAGGGTGGGGGAAAAACACTTAGTAACATGAAAATGCACACAAAAAGGTTCTTTCCACAGTAAAGTTCCAAGCTCTTATTCTACTCCTATTTCTCAGTTAGTCTACTGCAAATTCCAAATTCTGTTCCATGCTTTTTTCCCTCTATCTGGGTGACTATCACCCGTCTTAACACTCGATATTCACAAAGCTTAACATTCATAGTTAAACACTCAGGTTCAACAACCAACTGCAGCACCGTAATAAAGAGCTACCCATTGTGTTGTCAAGAGCTTTATGAAATCCCATTATCTACTCAGCAGGAATTACTTCCCTTGGAAAAATAATACTTTTATATTGGGGGTTATGGTTAATCAAGGTTTTATAGTACTGACATGATTAAAAAGAATTATAAATTGGCCTTCACCCATGATTAAATTTTATTGTCTTTGGACTTCTATAAATAAAATTTTAATTCCCAATTAAAAAAGATAAACTTGTTTAAAAACTTAAAAAAATAATCACTCATAATATTATTATTACAGATACACAAAACGAATTTAAAAATAATTTTCAGAACAGCCAATTGTTCTGTTTTATTAGAATTTTCATCTGGCATAATTTAGGTTGTTCTATAATTATAGTATTTCATACACAGATGATAAAAATAGGTCTTCTTAATTTTAAGCAAGATATTTATACTGCACGGCAGAAACTTGCCATTTCCGATTCTGACAAGTAGTGCCTGGCTTAATTTCCATCTTCTTCATAAAGCTCCCACCAGCCCACAGGTATTTTCTCTTTTCATTTTTATAACCAGGGATTAAGGACAGAGACTATAACTTAAACTACTTTTCTTTGTCTCAAGTTTTGCATAATAATGCTGAATATATGGCTTACTGAGATCCCTTTAGTTTAAATAATTTCTTGTTCCTCACTGTAATATTAATTTCAGTATTCAGTCAACAAATACTTATTGCATGCCTACCATGTGCCAGGCACTGGGTTAGGCTTTGGGGATACAGTAAGAACAAAACTAAGTCCCTCCTCTCATATAGGTTATATTCTAGGTGGAGGAGACAGATAATCAGTAACTGAAATAGAAATTTTTAATTCCACGTAATGATAAATGTTATAAAAATAAAAAGCAAGACAAAGATACTGAGAAAGGGAATGGAGTGATGTAAAAACTGCTAGTTTAGATAGGGTTGCCTGGGGATGGCCTCGCTGCTGACCTCTGGAGTGAAATAAAAAGTAAGCCGCTCAGATACTTAGAGGAGGAACAGTTCAGGGGAGAAAACAGCAAGTACAGAAGCCCTGAGGGGGAAATGGGGGCTGGCGCGCCTACAACCCACAAATGAGGGGAGGATGGCGATGTGTGTTGGTGAGGTGGCCGAACACAGGACCTTCTGACCCATGGAAAGGAGTGTGGATCTTTTTCCAAGCATGATGAGAAGGCCTCTCCTCCCTACAAGGAACTACTGTGTTTATGCTCTGCACAGAGGAGAAACACTTTTATCATGTAAAACTGAAATACAGATAACAACTTACTGCGAATTATCTTCATTATTTATCCTTTTGAGCTCTCGAATGTGAAGATTTCTGACTCTTTCCAAACGTTCAAGTTCTGCCTGGATTTCTGCCTCTTCCTGAAAATGAAGAGAGGGGACTATAACAAGCTCAATTTATTTGCAATATAAAAAAGATATTTTTACCCATGCATCAATTTTTTACAATGCCAGGAAGAATAGTGTATTATAAAGTACCACTGAGTAAAAAGACCAAAGTGCTCTTTTCAATGCCTGAGTGATGGAAAAGATCAAGAAAAAGCCTATTTCAAGAAACCATACTCCACATAAAAATCTATACCTAATGAGATGCTGAGTTTTACTTTGTGCAAGAAATCTATTTTTATAATGTCTAAACTGAAAATGACTGCCAGGTAGTCTGAAACTGACTTATAACACAAAATGAGCTAAAAGCTTTATTTCTGGTACATCCAAATTTTAATTTAAGAGGGAATCATCTACTAGCATAAAACAAATGAAATGAAGATATTTTAAAATAGAAGAAGAAAGGAAGACAGAACTGCCAATTACTCCTACACCTCACAACATCTAGAACACACACACACATACGCACACCACTCACTCTGGATAAATCCCACTGTAATCTTAAAGAGGCTCTAAGACAAAAATTTTATGAATAGCTGTCACAGATCCTTAGGTATCAGAGCAGATCTAGGCAAATCCTAAAGAAATTTATGTTAACATTCATTTAATATAAAAATTTTGATATTTTCATGCCTTAAAATATATAATTTAGAACATTTAAAAAAACTAGACACCAAAACAACATAATTAGCATTCACATACACACACACCGTTCCTGATTTGTCAATATAAATTTGAATACTATTTAAAGAATGAATAAGAATATACCAAATTTCAGTGGATAGTTCTAAAAATGCCCAATTTTATAATAATTTTAAATACTTGTTGAATACATAAAACTACATATTGCCTTGACCTAGAAGTGTACCTACTACCATTATACATCTATACTATAAGAAACAGAGATTGCTTCTGAATACTGTACTTAAACCTTTCTGTATTTCATTAGCTCCTCCTCTTTTAATGGTTTGTCTTCTATTTTAAAATCCTTTATCTCAAGAAATTAGTGATTCTGAAATTTACTTTAAAAATATAAATATCCCTTCATTCCAAAGCAGACTACAGAGGTATGACTTGTAACTAAGGCTTACACACCGAGAAATGTTCTAAGTATTATTAGAGAAAAAAATGGTCACAGGTTAAAACACTAAACCCTAAGTATGTTTGTATTCCACTTGACCCTGAAAGTTATTTTAATTATTTTGAAGTGAAACTCAACCACTAGTTGTTGTACAATAGATATTTAATGTAGATTAAATAGAAACTTCAAAATAAACTTAAATGAAGATAAAACTTTCTATTGCAGAATTTTGAGGAGACTTTTTAAAAATAGATATACTAATATTTAACTGAAATGTCCTCATTTAATGTAGCTTCAGTCACACATATTTCTAATTTTAATGAAAAAAGAAAAAAGTAAATATCCCAGGAGAGTAAAGATTATTTATAAGGAGAGAAAATAGATTAAAAGGCTTTGAAACAATAAACTCAAGCCACAGCTTAGCTATCTTAATTTACTCATAAAATAGAAAAAGGTAACTGGCCATATAGGAAAGTCCATGAGTATGAAAAAAATTCAAATTCATTTACACACAGTAGGCTGGTAGATTTTTAAATAATCTGATAAAATAGTGAAATGGCTATTAGAACACCAGCTGAAATAGTTGTTTTAACTTTATTTGAAATTGTGGTATGAGGATACTATTTCAAAAGAGAGCTTACAGAAATTAGATTTTATTGAGTCACAAATAGATAATTATGAGATTCAACTAGATTATTGATATACATAATTACATTTGTTTTATAATTTTTGGTAATTTTCAGATGTCTATACAATGGCAGTAACCAATATCACAAATAAATACTTATTTTAAAAAGTAAATGTATGCTGTATCAGTTAAGCAAGCTTTTTTCCTCCATAAAACATGACAAATATGTCCCATAAAATCTACAATACAAAAGCACAGGCAAGCTTCATTTCAGTTTGAACTGTAAAGTATATAAGAAAAAACAATGTCATAAGCACTGGAGAAAGAAAAAAGCTGGCTCCTAGGTATTTAAAAGGAAAGGTCAAGGGAAGGAAGTGTAACTAATTCTTACATGCAGACAGACACAAATCCTCCATAGTCGGTGAAATATATTTACAAATTCCATATTGTAACTCAACATTTATTTCACATCTTAGACCTTAAAGTGACACACTCTGGAAGATAATTTTGCAACTCTAAGTAATTTATCTCAGAATCCCACTGAGTAAAAGCATACACACTATTTTGGACTGAAGGTTTGTGTTCCTTTAAAATTCATGTTTATGCCCCAACCCCCAAGGTGATGGCATCTGGAGATGGGGCCTTCGGGAGGTAACTGGAGTTAGATTAGCTCATGAGTGTGGGGCCCTCATGATGGGATTAGTGGCTTTATAAGAAGGAAGAGAAAGATATCACCACCACGCCCACCCCTTCTTTTTGGGAGCACGGGGAAAAGGCTGTGTGAGGACTTGAGAAGGTGACCTTCTACAAACCAGAGAGCCTCACCAGAAACGGAACCCTGCCAGAACTTGATGTTGAACTTCCAGCCTCTAGAACTGCGAGAAAATAAGCTTCTGTCGTATAAGCCACTTAGCCTATGGTATTTTGCTATGGCAGCCGAGCAGAATACTGCACATACTTTAAGGCACAAATATACCAGGGCAATACTGTCTAGTACCCTAACCCTCACAGAAAGAGGCAAGGCCCAGTCTTGGTCTGGCCTCAGGGTCCAAGCCTAGAATACAGTAGTCTCAGCAACTAACTTAACTTCAGTGCAGATCATTTCCAAAGATCTATCCCATAGGTCACACTCTCCTTGAGATCAATATTAACCTACGGGCATCCTCAGTATTCATGGTATTCAGAGGCTTTAGGAGAAGCACCTGGACTCATAACTGATCTAAATTCATTCTAGATTGGGATCCTCAAATGCATGACAAAACTAGGCCAGATTACTAAAGTAAAAGAGAGATAATCCAACCAGCTACATCATGCTGAATAAGAATACCAAGTTTAAATTCTCCAGTCATTCACTAGCTGAGTAGTTAAAGCACAGAAGGTCTAGACTAGAAGAAACAAAGAACTAAACAGCATCTCCAGAAAGGAACTGGACTCTGTAGGCAATGATGGTGTCGAAGGGACATGAGTAAGAATGGACTGTGTTAAAGAGAGAGGTAGGTCTGGTGATCACACAATAAAAGAACATGGCTCTTTTCTGTTTCAACAAAATGACAGGGAATGGACAACTTAACAGTATACACACTATAGCTATGTTAGGAGTATTTTAAAATAAGCTCTCCTATTCTAAATTACATTTTAAAAAACCAGGTCATAGAAGCAAAGAACAACAGATCGCGACAATGCCTCATTGTTAAGAAACCTGCAAAACATACCACCTTCCAAAATTTTTATTAAAAAAGGTAAATTTCACAGCAACTTAACAAGAAAGGCTTGTCCTTCACAACATGTCTAACATAGGAATGCTTTCTATTTGTTTATCAAAGTCTCTTCTGGCAACTTAGTATCCCCTTGGCTCAACATTCTAAGCCAGAAGTAAGTTACAGCAATGTAGAATCTCTGCAAATGCCAGGGTAAAACTGACTGGCAGATTTGGGGTATTTTTGAACATATCCCATAATGGCAATTAAGAAAAAAAAGGTGGGGTGTGTAGGCATTAAGCTATAAAGCTTAAAGAGTTATAAAAAGCATTTTCACATGTAAAACTGATACACTGCCTGAAAAAATTAAAAGTACTAGTTTAAAAACCAATTGAAAATCTGTATACCATATTATCCCCTCCACAAAACCCCCCTCAATTTTGAAGACCTGCCTTTCGATAAAAGTGAGATAAGATGGAAAATATTTTGATATAACCTTCTCAGCTTGCCTACAATCGATAAGGACTGACCAAAGAAATTCTGTTTGGCGTATTATGAAAATGGTGGAAGCAGAGAAATGCACATCACTTCAAACTGTCTATTAAACACAATAACACATTACCTGGTCTAGGAAAACTAGTTCAGAATGAGGTTTCAGAAAGTTTAATGCCAAATTCATTTTAGTAATGGACAATAGTCCCTCAAAAGTTAGTATCTCTACGTCTTCATTAAACTTCATAAACTATGTCATTCTAAAAGTTTATCACAAGCGAAGTGAAAGGTGAAGTTAACAAAAGGCACTATTAAAAGCTAACGGGAGAAGCCATATAGAAATTAAGGAGAAAATCATTACCAATTTACTTCAAATTTGTCCTCATTATTTGTCCCTCAGTAATTTCTATTACATGCTTTCACATATCTTAAACATGGGTATAAGATATATGAACCATTGGAAATATGAACCAACTAATCTACAACCATCTAGACAGCAGGTCTAAATTTGTAGAAATCAGTTTTGAAATTACGTGCCCATAGTCCTATTTCTGCCTGAGTACGATTGTGTAGACTGAAGAGTGGGGTAGAAGGGATAAAAATTATGAAATTCTTGGCAACTATATAAATGTTCCCCCCACTCCCATCTCTAACAAATCACTGAGCTAGTTATTATTGTATCTCCCTCTGGTGTGTTTAACTGGCTCAGGTCATTATTTTAGGACCTAAATGGTTTCCTCTCTTTGCACTTCCATTTCCTTCCTTCTTTGGTGGGGGTAGGGGTAGTTGTGGTGGGGTGAGGTTTTATTCTTTCTTTAAATGAGTAAATACTTACATTAAAATCCCTAACTGGGAACAATGCAACTGACTGGCAAAATTTAAATACTTAGAATATTTAGTACACTTTTTGAAACAGCAATTACAGCTGCCGTACTGGGGGTGTGTGTGTGAAACTCCCGGATGTTAAACACTAACGAGGGTGCTAAACCAAGTCGAGGCACATGCAGGTACAGTGCCTTATGAGAGTATGTCACAGCGCTTCTCACAGCTTTCTGCGTCCCTTTAATCTCTTTTGGGGAGGACTTTCGTGGATTCCTTTTTTTTTTTTTTTTTAAAGGGCAGTCATGGGCTTTTAAGCCGGGAGTTCTGATTTTTTTTTTTTTAAGCTTTTATTTATTTTTAGACAGAAGGGAATGGAGGGAGAAAGAGATGGGGAGAAACATCAATGTGTGGTTGCATCTCACAGGGCCCCCCTGGGGACTTGGCCTGCAACCCAGTCATGTGACCTGACTGGGAATTGAACCGGCGACCCTTTGGTTCGTAGCCGCACCCAATCCACTGAGCTATACCAGCCAAGGCTTCCACAGATTTTTTTAAAACCTGAAAAGAATAATTTTCTACACAATAAAGGAAGAAGCCTAGTCTTCTAGACTGTCTTTACACATATGCACATAAATAACATGGAGTTATAGTTCTGAGTGGGAAGGGCCAGTGGCCAAGCAATTGTGAAGGAGTGATGTCATAAACTTAAATTAATTAAACCAGCTCTAACTAATGGCTAATATGACTTCTAAGATTCTCTGCAAATTTCCCCTGTCTATGTAACTGAATTAATACTGAACACCATGGAAGTAAAAAACATTTGACCTTTAAATTTTGATTTTAGTAACTAAGTATCATTTACAACCAAAATAAGATGTATGATTATAAATAAGGAAACAGGGAGAAAGGAGTATGTTTGCAGGTCCATAATGAGAGCAGGAGGTAGGATATAAACACAGGGAGTTTTCCTATCTACAACTAACTCCACATTCTCTCAGCACAGTCATCTTTTACAGACTACTACTCATTTTTAGGTAGGAAGCAGTAGTAAGAATAAAATGTTAAGTTTAGAATTCCAACACTCATCTTGGCACTTTTCTTGTCTACACACAGCCAAGAAGTCAGGAACCTCGTAACATTCTTCATGGGCTTAATCATGACTCCTAGTGTAAGTGCCCTTCTACACTTCCACTGAAAAGTACTGCCTACACAAGTAGCATCTTGTGTTACGTTCTAGAGAAACTTAACGTACAGTGTGGTTGTGGCTTTAACTGACAGAAGAATTCTCAAAAGATTTCTTCTAGTCATGGTCCTGAATACAATGAACACAAGATTTAGAGATTAGGTCCTCTAGCATTATATTATTAGTCATAACTTTCATATATTCAAAACTAAAGTGACAAGAAATGTCATGTATGCAAACTTAGTCTTTGTCGTCATACTAAGGATTTGATGAATCAGATGATAATGGTATTCTAGAAAGAAAGACCAAAGGAGATACCAAACTTCAAGAATATTTGGGGGTCAATTCACCTAAAATCAATGCCCTGTATTCTCCACTGTTCAAAAGGCTTGTAGACAATCCATTGTCTTCCATTTCAACTAGTTGCATGGTCCACTGTGAAGGAGTGAGAAAAGAGCTGTGTGCTTGTTCTTGACCTGTAAAGATTTCATCATGGAAGATTAAAACTGATGCTGCTGCTGCCTGTTACTGGTTGTTTCTCTTTGCAGGTGCCAATATCGGTCAGAGAACAGGATTTCAGTGGCAGAGTTGTTGCTATACTGTTATCTCTTCAGAACGGAGGCACAAGGAGGGATGAATGCCACATCGCAAGGAGCAAAGGAGAGAGAGAGAAAGAAATGGTGTCAGGTGGCATGTTGGATGCGATTTTTGTTTAAGTAGAGATTGAGATGACTGCAAACTGTTTAGCTGATTCCTTTGGTCTGAAAAGACACATTTGTGTTGGTGCTGATGATTCTTGATTTATCCTGTTTTAATTACAAATTAGTTATGTTTTTGAAAAAAAACTTCTGGCACTTATATGCAGGGCTTATAAATCTCTCATTCTCTCTCACATACATCGCCCCCACCCCGAACACATACATTAAAGCCAATCCCTACTACACTATTTAATATTCCATACTGAGATGTCAAATCTTCCATATGCATTCTCTCCAACTAATCGTTTAAAATCTAGATGGTGAAAAAATTTAACTAGAAAATAAAGAGCAACACATATCCATAGGCTGTTCATATCACAAACTTGAACTAATAGCAGTGGCAAGACATCATTATCAGTCTTAGTAACCTTCAAGCTTCTTACTTCCTCATCATTTGGGGTATTATGATTGGTAACCTCTATCTTTAAAATAATACGACTACAGACAGAACCTATTAGAAGGTGGATGGTTTTTTACAGGTTAAAAAACTTATTTGTGTTAATTTAGTAACAATACTTGGAAAGCACAACCATATAGTTTCTTGAATTCCAGAATAATGATCTGAAATAGATAAATCACAACCTAGCAAATTCCTCAAATCACAAAGATAAATTGCTCTCCCATAGTTAGAATTTATCAAAGACTGGAAGTAAAACAGAATGAACCATAAAAGCTAACTGGTATATGGTTTGTTAGTTTCTTTAAACCCACAGATTTAAGGCAATAGATAAAAGGACAGTTAGTAGCTTTGCCTTAAAGGATTGCTTTTGAAAGACATGAAATTACTCCCCTCATAACTCTAAGCTTTTAATAAGTGATATTTGGGGGAGCGTGTACGTAATTACTAATAGCACAAAAGTTTTTTTTTTTTTTTTAAGTTTAGGAATAATTTGTGTGGTCTCCATGTATTTTATCATAGTTTTTTTCTCTTCTATTCTGTTACATCCTTAAGCTATATAAAAGGTAAAATTATGTTAGAATATGTATACTTTCTACAAAAAAAAAAAAAAAGACTTTTTCCTGTTGACCTTTAAATATAAATTTAGAGTGAAAAGCAATATACCAGCTAATAATGAAGCATTTTAGCTGACAGAACAGTCACTACAGAATACTCAAGGAAAGTAAAATGTGAGAGAAAGTATATGTGTTTGTGAAAAACTTAACTGCTCTCCTTTATCTGTAATAAAAATGAAACAGCATATTTTTGGAAGACCAAAAAAAAAAAAAAGCAAACATCCCCACAATTCTGAGAGATAAGGAGAGAAAGCTACAAGTGAATTAATTCTTCTGAATAGAAAGAATCAACTTGCTTTCCATCTACAACAAAAGAATGTAGGAATAAAGCCTCTGGGTATTGTCGTTAATATATGAGTGAGAACAAGTTCAAGAGGAAAGGCTGGCTTTGCTGGTTACCAGCTGTATTAATTCAGACAAAGCATATATAGATCTTGGCATTGAAAAAGTTAACATGAATGGTCACTCTAGAATAGTTAAAACTTCAAAGTCCATAAAATGTAATATTTTGTAATTTTCCTGAAATGGGAACTTGAATTACACCTGTATCAGGCAGAGTATGAAAATAAGTCAGTGAATGAGTGAGCAATGATTTCATAAACTGATATGACACTAAATATTAAAGAATTCTTGATATAGTAAAACCAAGGTGATACTGCACAGTGATTTTTCTAATCTCAGAAGAAAAAACTAGTAGGCCATAAATACACTTAAATTTACTATTTGGTGGTAACCAGAAATATCTTATTCCAGCCATACACTTTTTGGATGTTTCTGCTTGGCTCATTCATTACTCTATTACACTAACAGCTTTGAATTTATGTTTCTAAACCTATAGGATGGCACAAAATGTGAACAAATCTTCATAACTTACTCAGTGATAAATACACATTTTCATATTTCAGTTTACTTATTCTATTATTACCTTTATGATGTACAATGCACAACATAAATTACTCATTTCAAGACGAAGTCCTTCTAGTCTCAAATGTCTAAATTGCATGAGCTTCCTCAAAGTAAGACGTTTTTTCCTTCTGTGTCAAGAAATTTAATACAATAATTTTGCTTAACTTTAAGAGTGTTTATTAAAGAGACAGTGAGTCACCCTGGCTAATGCAAGAGTATGACGGGATCCAAATAGAAATACTAAGCTGACGTACCACAGGGTCATTCCCGTGTAGGTTACATGGACATCAAATATTCACAGATCAGATCCAGCCTATGGTAGAAGCTATACAGTTACAAGCTGAAGCACACTTCATGTCAGCTTAATAAACCCAGAAGCACAGGGAGCTGATAAGGTAGAGGTGATAACATCTTTTCTCTGAAGTCAAGCTTGTTCTCTCTGTTAAAAGTGTCTGATCAACCTTGTCTTTTCCTTTCTTTTTTTTTTTAGAAAACAGAACAACCTATTTTAATGACCTACTTTTCAACGGGGTTTAGAATGCCAAACAACTCACTTTTAAAATATGTAATTTAATGCTTATTATTTTTTAATTATATGACTCCAAAATTAATAGCCAGTGGTGAGTAGGGTATTTTTATTTGTGTTCTAAGGTGACACCACTATTAATTTTGTTCTCTGTATGTACTAGCAACTTTCTTTACAATGCGTTCAATTTTTCTCATCCAATATAGTCTCAGAAGAAAATGTGAGAATTTAAGACATGAGAAGAGTATGTTTCAGCATTATCAGTTCATCTAATTTTCCTAAATAGCCCATGATGGAGGTCAAAGAAAAGTAATGTTGTAAACTGGTTAAGAAGATAAAGTTAGAAATCTAAAACTGCTCAGGAAATTTGGTAAAAGCTGAAAAAAATAATACAGGAAAAGATTATGGAGTGAACAATTATTAGAAAGAATGACTAAATACAAAAAATGGAGAAGTCAAACACTGGGAAAGAGAGTAACATGAAGATCAGAAGAGAAGGTATAGTATTCTAGAACAGTTACAACTGTTTATACAATATCAGGGCATGTACATATACCTTGCTTTCAGAGAAACCAAATATTTTAAAAGTACCAAGAAAGCCTTAAAGTCAACCAACTACCAAACAACCAAAACAAAAAACAAACCCTTCTCTGAAGCCTTTTAAAAAGTAAAGTATTTTAAAAAGACAAAAAATAAAAAAAGTAAAGTATTTTTCTAATACAAATGGCTGATTCCTAAATTATCTGTTTTGTAATTTCAGACTTTATATAAAAGGTTTTAACAAAATAAGATGTAAAATCTCATCATTAAAAGAGTAATTTAAAATTTACTAGTATATGTGAAAATAAAAACCCTCCAGTTAAAAGCTCTAAGTATATATTTAGTGTCCCATTATCATCAAGGCTGGACAGAAAATGATTGATAAATCTTTATATGGAACAGCAAGCATAGGTCTCTATGAATTCATTATCAAAATAGCTTAGGTAGGCACTCAAATACTTGTACTCATTCTGTACTACAAAATCTCCTCTTCCTTCTATCATCCCATTACAACTCCATCTTTGACAGAGAATAGACTGAAATTGTCTACTGTATCTCAAAGAGCAGGAGAAACAGTCAATAATCACAACAGAATAGAACTAAAAAAACAAACAAACAAAAACCCCAAGAAATTTACTGTTCAAGTAGTTTAGGTGGAAAGTTTTCTGAGCAGGAGCACAGACAGATACGGCATGCTACAGAACACTGATGCAAATTACCTATACACACATACACATACCCTATCTGTAATTTGTTCTGTCCCCTGTAATTAAATGGCAGGGGTCTGAAGCATATTTGTAGCATTGCAAAAACAAAATAGTATATGGCGTAATAGTAGCTGCCAGAATGGGTTTCTCTGTCCTATCTCACTCTACTTGAGGGAGACAGAAATACTATCATCAATTAGCTCACTAACTCAATTTTAGCTATTATTTGCCCTATTAAAAACAAATTGAGTATTCCAATAAGCAGAAAACATAATAAAAAATTGGGTCAAAAAAAAATTTTACATCTGACAATAAAATCAAGGGGGAAAATCTATTCTATTTTTATTTCTTTGAAATGGTTTGAACTAAAAACATAAACTGTAAAAACAATGAACTGATTAGAATTTCAGAGTTTATAAACAAGTACAAAGCTATACAGTATTAAATTTTACTATAACACATAGCAACAATTTTCTAAATTTTATCATTTTATATTATTACTGATGACTAGACCTTTCTAAATTTGCCAATGTACAGATTTTAATTGAAACATTTAACCAAACATCCCACAGCTTAAAAGTTAGGTCAAAGAAACAATTTGTTATTAATTTATAATTACTTCAATTTAGTATAAAATGGAAATAAATATGGAATTTTACATTGCATCTTAAAAGTTAAACATTTTTTACAAAAAGATGGTATTTTAACAGACTAATGTGAAGACACTGAAGGTCTGACCAGGAACCACCATTTCACTACAGGGACATGGCAGTATCAGTATTCTCACTGTTTTTTAAGTGAAAGGAATATTATTTTGATAAACTGAACATAAAAATGCAAATTTAGCCCTGGCTGGTGTAGCTCAGTGGATTGAGAGCGGGCTGGGAACCAAAGGGTCCCAGTTCAATTCCCAGTCAGGGCACATGCCTGGGTTGCGGGCCAGGTCCCTGTGAGAGGCAACCATACATTGCTGTTTCTCTCCCTCTCTTCCCCTCTCTCTAAAAATAAAAAAATAAATAAATAAAATCTTTAAAAAAAAAAAAAAGCAAATTTAATGCCACTTTTCTTTTGGTCTAAAAGTTTTTCATTGGTGACTTTCTCTATTAAGTTGGATTTCTTTGATGAGACAAATATATAACACAGCTCTCTACAACCTCTGGTAACAAACTTGAACATATGCTTCACGTACCTTTTTGAGATGTCCTAGTCTCAGTTTGAAAATTTCTTCCTGTTCATGATATTCTGCCAAAGTCAACCTATCAAAAATAAAATTGATTCTAGATATTAAGAATAATACTTCTTATTAACCTGCTAAGTAAAATAAAATTAATCAGATGGAAACAATAAAGTGTTAACAACTTTCAGCCCAAAATAATATAAGGCAAATACCCTTTAAGATATTCTTCAGGGTACATCAAATACTTACAGATAGAACAATTAACTAATTTATGTATTTTTACCAACTTCTCTGGTTTCAAAACATTAATAAGCAAATTTTACAGACAGTAAATACTAGGCTACTGACTTTCTTGGGCAGTAATTCTTACCCTTTTATGATTATAGATATATCTAGAAATAATTTAAAGGAATTTAAATACAACCCAGAAAACTTCACATATATGTACAATTGGGGATTCACAGATCTGTTTAAGAATTCCTATCCCAGGGTCTTCTCTCACAAAATAGAATGCAAACCCCAAAGCAGCAACGGAGACAGCTCTCACATTTCTCTGCATTTCCCTTATCAGGAAGTAACCTGACATACATTATTAGCTTTTTAGACATCTCTATTGTGTATTTCCATTAAGTAAAAAAAAATTTTAATGATTTTATTTATTTATTTTTACACAGAGGGGAAAGGAGAAAGAGAGGGAGAGAAACCCCGATATGTGAGAGATACACTGATCAGTGGCCACTCCCACGCCCCTAGCTGGGGACCTGGCCCACAACCTAGGCTAGTGCAGTGACTGAGAATCGAACTGATGACCTGTTGGTTCACAGGCCGGCACTCAATCCACTGAACCACACCAGTCAGTTCAAGAAAAGTTAAATAAAATGTAAAGTATTAAGATAATATGAATTGGGGACAATCTTCTTTAGAGAAACATGATTTTATTGCACAGACCCGAAAGAACCAAGCTAGGAAGATGTTAAATTTAATGTCTTTAAACTGTCACATTAATTATTTTTAGTATGCTTGTGGGCCCAGCATAACTACAACAGTCCTTAAAGGAAACGAGCAAAGCAGACCTGTCAGAATCAGAGGGATGTGACATGAGAAAGACCTGACTGGCAGCTGCTGTCTTACAGACAGAAGGGGATCATGAAACAAGGAATGTTTCTAAAAGCTGGAAAAGGCAAGAGTAAAAGCCATTAGGAAAAATACGGCCTAATGACACCCTGATTTTAGCCCGAGACCCATTTTAAAACTGTAATTTCCAAAACTGTAAGATAATAAATTGTATTAACTTAAGTCACCAAATTTGTGGTAATTTGTTATAGGAGCAATAAAAAATTACTACAAATTCTGCAGGAAGTGGGATATTCCTGCAATAAATACCTAAAAATGTGGAAGTGGTTTGGGAATTGCGCAATAGGCAAGAAGACAGAATTTAGAGGAACATGATTTTTTAAAATGGTTAGACTGCCTTGAGACCATTAACAGAAATATGGTCACGTTAACAACTCTGCTACTAAAGACACGAGGAATTCTGAAGCACAGCAGAGAAAACACATACCCCTTTCGAGAACACGGAAATTGTCATGAACGGTCTGTTCATAGAAATCTGGACAATAGAAGCGCTATTGGTGAGGACTCAGAGGAAATAAGATGTTATTAAAAATAAGAGGAATGAGGATTCTTGTTATTATGGGAAAAAGCTCAGCAAAATTGTATCTGGTAGTTATACAGAAAGCCAAAGTTACGAGAAGTGAGCTTGAACATTTAGCTTAAGAGATTTCCAGGGGATCCAAGATGGTGGCAGAGTAAATGGACGTTACACCCACCTCTTCCCAAGGATCAAACTGGAATTACAATTAAAATATAGAGCAAACAACATGAAGACTATCTGAAGAGATATACAGAAGAAGCCACATAAAGACTGGCAGGAAGGGAGGAGATTTAAAGAGGGCTGGACCCCGCTCCCAGGGGCTAAGATCCCAAAGGGATATCTCAGCTGCAGAGTTGCACCAGAGCGTGGGAAGAGGCACCCATGTAACATTTGGCTGTGAAAATCAGCAGAGATTCTATTCTGTCTGCCCGGGAGAGAGAGGAGTCTGCTGGAGACACAGGCATCCTCTCTAAGGGCCAACACACAGAATCTCTTCACAGTCCCTCACCTTCGGTTCTGGAGGAGGGCCCTGCAGACTAGAGTCGCATGAGGAGAAACTAGAGTTGGTGGCTCTGGGGAGCGAGCTGAAGGGACAGATGCCAGGATCCCTATGCTGAGTCATTCTCCCATACCACAGACATCATCTTACTTGGGTAGAGCATGCCCCGCCATTTGGCATCAACCTGGGAGAATGCAATAGTCCCACCTTCTGGAGTTCACCCTTGCATCCTACTGAGGGGTCAGCTGCCTGGGCCCGTATGTAGAGAGATGGGCAGACTCATAGGGGTGTCAGCACTTGAGCTGTGTGGATTTGGGACAGGTGCCATTCTTCCCCTTTCCCGAGAACCTGACTGGCAGTATGGGGTTACCTCATAAAACTAAAAATGGAACTGTCTTATGACCCAGCAATTCCACTTCTGGGAATATATCCAAAGAAGCCTGAAACATTAATTTGAAAGAATATATGTACTCTTATCTTCACTGCAGCGTTATTTATAATAGACGAGGTCTGGAAGTAGCCCAAGTTTCCATCAGTAGATGAGGGAATAAAAAGCTGTGGTGCCTTAAGGAAATCTTACCTTTTCCAATACCATGGATAGAACTGGAGACTATTATGCTAAGTGAAAGAAGCCAGTCAGAGAAATACAAATACCATATGATTTCAATCATATGTGGAACCTAATGAACAAAATAAACTAACAAAATAGAAGCAGACTCAGAGATAACAGAGAGCAGTCTGGCAGCTGTCAGAGGGGAGGGAGTTGGGGGGCTGCGTAAAAACGTAGTAAAAGGATTAAGGAAAAAAATAAACATCTCAGACACAGACAATACTATGGAGATTACTAGAGGAAAAGTGGGATGGGGGAGGTAAAAAAGGGTAAAAGGGGGGATAAACAGTGATGGAGGGGTTAATACAATATACAGATGATGTATTATAGAACTGTACACCTGAAACCTGTGTATTTTTTTTTTTTTAAGATTTTATTTATTCATTCTTTTTAGAGAGAGGGGAAGGGAGGGAGAAAGAGAGGGAGAGAAACAGCAATGTATGGTTCATGGTATCACATGGCCCTCGCTGGGGACCTGGCCTGCAACCCAGGCATGTGCCCCGACTGGGAATCGAACCGGGATCCTTTGGTTCTCAGCCCGCGCTCAATCCACTGAGCAACACCAGCCAGGGCAAACCTGTGTAGTTTTCTAAACAAATGTCACGCCAATAAATTCAATTTAAAAAAAGAATTAAAACACAAACAAAAAAAGACTTCCAAAGTGTTGAAGGTATAGACTAGTATCTTCTTCCTGCTTTTATTAAAATGTGAGAAGAGATAACTTTGGGTAAGAAATGTTCAACAATAAGGAACCAGGACTTCATGGTTTAAGAAATTCTAATTCTACCCACAGGGTTAAATACACTAAAATTGAGATTCACTGTCAGCTGTTCTTTAAAAAAAATTAAATTAAATTAAAAATAAATAAAATAAAATATAAAATAAAATAAAATAGGAGTATAGCTAAACAATTCTTTGCTAATACCCCAGAGAGTCTACCCTATTCAGTCACATAAATGGTCTTTAATAAGATGAAGGGTATTGTGACTCATACATTCCATCAGCTTTCTCAGCAGAAGCCAAAACCAGAAATGGGATTATTTGTAGTGAATCCTTATTTCATACATGGGAAATCCAAAAGATTCTTAAGAACTTTATACAGCAGAAACACTACCAGCCTGGATTTAAAAAGACAGGGAGCATATAATGAAAGGCTGTCACACTCCTAAAATTCTACAAACAAGACACAGGCTGATAAAGCTACTCAGATACATGATAACCTCCACGGAAGACTCAGAGTTGCCGACAAAACCTTGAGTTCAGAAGGCAGAGCCACAAGCCACAAATAATTATTACCAGACCTTGAAACCAAATAGTGTTTGAGTTTGCCTGAATGGATTTTTGAAATTACCTGGAATCAGTGACTCCTTTTTGTTTGAACTAGAATCATATATATGACTGTTATACTTTATCCTCATCATTGTATTTTGGAAAAAAGTCACCCTGTTTGTTGAGGTTCGTAGATTAAGAGGAATTGTGTCTCAGGGTGAATTATACACAGAGACTCACCCATACCTGATCTACACAATGAGATTTAGACTGAGCAGAAAAGTTGCAGATGAGAGTCTGGATGTTGAGTTGACGTTGTATTATGAATGAGGTTTTGGGGGATGTGGGGATACGATGAATATATTTTGCATGTGGGAAGAATGTGAATCTTGGTTCAGAGGTCAAACTACGGTAGGTAGAATAATGGCTTCCCAAAGATGATACATCCCAATCCTTGGAACTTGTGAACATGGCACTTTACATGGCAAAGGGTTAAAGTGGAGCAAAGGCTACTAATTAGCTGACCTTAAAATAAGTTGATTATCCCAGATAATACAGCTTTGAGTAAACAGAAGAAAGAAAAAATTTATCCCAAGGGAAGTAGGAAAAAAACACAGAAGAGGTAACATCTGAGCTTGGTTGAAGAGAAGCAGCAGGCTGCCAGGAACAAGACACAGTGGACACAGGGAGCAAAGTAACTCAAGAGCACAGCATGTAGAGATGGGAGCCAAAAGGAAAATAAAGTTCTTGTTTTAATCACAGATCAATGCTGAATATTATCTAATGTTTCTTATTTTGACATCTTTTAAGATGATCATATTATCTTTCCTGTTATGTGGAAAATTACACTGATAATTCTAATGATAAACCAATCTTGAATACCTAAAATAAACCCACCTTTGTCTTGATAGTTTATCATTTTTATATACTGTATTTTGGGTTGGTAAAGTTTATTTAAGATTTTTGTATAAGTGAGATTAGCCTATAACTTTCCCTTATTGTACAGTCCTTGTTGATTTTGACACCAAGATTTGTGGGCCTCAGAGTAAATTGGAAATATTTCTGCCTTAGCTATTCTTTAAAAAAGGTTTTGAAAGACTTGACACTGTATCTTCCTTAAATGGTTGGCAGGCTACACAGACAAAGTCATCTGTACCTGGAGTATTTTTCCCCCTTAAATCCTAACCCGAGGATGTATTAATTGATTTTAGAGGGGCAGGGGGAAGAGGAGGAGAGGGAAAAAGAGGAAGAGAGAGGGGGGATGGGAGGAAGGGGGAGAAGGGGGAGGGGGGAGAGAGAGAGAGAGAGAAACAGCGATTAGGTGCCTCCCATACTCAGTCTGACTGGGGTTTAAAGATGTAACTTATGTATGTGCCCTGAACTGGAATCAAACCTTAACTTTTGGTGTACAGGATGATGTTCCAACCAACTGAGCCACCCAGCCAGGGCTGTACCTGGAGTTTTCTATGAGCAAAGATTTCAATTACAGATTCAATTTCTTTAGTAGCAATAGAACTTTGGATTTTATTTCTTCTAATGTCAATTTTGTTAAGTTATATTTTTCTAGAAATTTATCCATTTCACAAAACTTTCAAATTTAAACAATTCATAGTTCAGGGTGGCAAAAGTAGGTTTATAGTTGTGAGTACACAACACAGTTTATTCTTGCATTATTTTCCATATGAACAACTGTAAACCTACTTCTGCCAACACCTGTATTTTGTTTTCTTTCAGGTATCGATAGACTCTGTAGTAATATTCCTTTTTTCATTCCTGATAATGATTGCCTTCTTGCTTTCTTTTTTTCAATTCCATTAGTGTTTTATTTTAAATACATTCCTCTTGGGATTGACTGGTTCTCTCTATTGCATGTTTGCTTACTGCACCGTGATTCACTGTTCCCATCTTTCCCCTCTTCCCTTCCTGGCTAATTCTGCTGCTCATCTCCTAACTTACTGAAACAGATGCTTAGTTTATAAACTTTTACTTTTTCTTCTTTTCCTCTATTATGTATACAAGGCTATAAGTACCACTTCTAGATACTGTTTCATATTTATCTCACAGATTTTGCTATTTAGCACTTTCACTATCATTTATCTAAAAATATTTTCTCATTTCCATTTAGACTTTTCCACGATCCTTTTTGTTACTGACTTCTGCTTAAGTTCCACTGTGGTCACAAAACATGTTCCATATGATTCTAATCCTTTAAGTTTCACCCGAAGTCTATCAAGCACTTAAGGACAAAACGGTTCAATCCATCTTATACGAACTCTTTCAATTCCTTGAAATTTGTTAAGACTTGCTTTGTGACCTAACATGTTTGGTTTTTATAAAGTCCACACTTAAAAAGAACATATATTCTGTAGATGTTAGAGAATGTATTCATTGGTTTAAGTTTATCAACACTGAATTTTTCTAGATACTCTGTTTATTGTTTGGTACTGTGTTATTTTTATCTACCTGTTTTATTACTAAGAAATCTATGTGCTGCAATCTCCATTATGATTTGTGGATCTGTCTCTATCTCCTTAAAGAACTGTCAATTTTAAGTTATCTTAAGGCCATGTTATTATGTGTATACAAATTTAGAATTGTTATATGTTCCTGGTGATTTGAACCTTTTGTAGTTATGAAATAACCACTTTATTTCTTATGAATATATAGATAAAATCAAAACAATTTAAAATATATTTCACATGAAGTCAAAATCTTGATTAAAGTATATTAAGCAATACATTTGTAATTAACGCAAAAATCACTTAGATATTACCTATAGATAATATTACTTGTGTAAATTATTTACTCTGAATAAAAGTATTTGTGACTAAAATTAGAAACCTTAAAAACTTGACTGAATCTTGCTGGTAGTTAAAAACTAATTAAGAGCCGGGACTCTGGCCGGATAGCTCAGTTGGCTGGAGCATAGTCCCGTCAACCAAAAGGCTGCGGGTTCAATCCCCAGTCAGGGAACATGCCTTGGTTGTGGATTCAGTTCCTGGTCAGGGTGTGTATGAGAGGCAACCAATCAATGTTTTTCTCTCACATTAATGTTTCTCTCCCTCCCTTCCCCTCTTTGTAAAACCAATAAGCATGTCTTCAGGTGAGGACAGAAAAACAGAAGCCAGAAACTATGCAAATACAATACATGCATTACCACATATTATCCTTCAAAACTATGATATATGTACTTTCATAAGTGAGGAAACAAAGGTTCTAAGAGGAAAGAAAACAGCTTACCAAAAATAACCTGAAAGAGTCAAGATAGGACTCCACATCTGTCTGAATACAGGGCTTAAAGTTCTAACCACTATATGGTAGTAACCTCAATTTCTATATAGAAAAATAATTAAAGATTCATTATCTTTACTCTAATTATACTAGTTATTCTGCACACAAGGTAAAGCCAACTTTCCACTAAATGACAATTCAAAAGGAGTTTTTAGAAGATAGTTGCAGAGCATGGCTGCTAAAAAATCAAACTATAATATATATGAATCAAAGTACTTTTGTAGCTTTTTCTCCTATTTAAATCTGCATGTGCATAAGGATGTAATCAAATTGCTACATAGTATCACTTCATTTGCCACTCCAAGAACATATAGCAGCATAACTTCAGGGTGAGTTCAAAGTCAACATATGCAATAAAATGGGATGGAAACGAGACAAGTCTATGATTATTAAACTAGTTATGGCTGTTAGCATCTTGGAAGCAAGCAGAAAGCTAAACACCTGTAACAAAATAGAAATATGATCTGTTGAGTAAAAGAAAATGAAAATCAAATGCTTATGTACTGCAATTTAGTATTTACCGACCACTTTCCAGATGCCAGTAAGTGTGCTAGATATTGAGAATACGTGTAAAAGATAAAATAGTAAGATAAATGCTACAAAAATGTACAGGAATGTACAAAAGGCTACGGGCACCTAACTTGAGGAGGAAGGGGAAACCAGGAAGAAAAAAGGTTGGAGAGGGCTTCCTACTGAAAACTGGTATCTGAGCCAAGTGTTAAAGGATGGATAGGGAATGAGGTAAAGAGAGGCAAGGAACAAGCCCTGACCTGTGTGGCTCAGTGGGTTGGACGTCAACCCACAAAGCAAAAGGCTGCCAGTTGATTCCTGGTCAGGGCACATGCCTAAGCTGCAGGCCAGGTCCCCAGTTGGGGGTGCAGGAGAAGCAACAGACAGATGTTATCTCTCATACATCGGTGTTTCTCTCCCTTCCTCCCTCCCTTCTCCTCTCTCTAAAAATAAATAAAAATCTTAAAAAAAAAATAAAAGAAAGACAAGGAACAAGATGTACAAAGGCACAAGAAGCATAGTCCATTTAGAAAACTGAAAGAGTTTAACAGGATACACAGGGCAGATGTTGAGGAAAGAGGATAAAGAGAAAAATAACGTGTAAAAAGGGTCTTCACTAGAGTGAATTTTATCTTGAAGGCCAGTGAAGGAAATATAAAAGTTACATTATGAGACATATGAGGAAACAGTAACTGAGGCTAGAGAGGTCAGAAGGTGCCAGATCAAAAGTATTTTATAAGCTATCTTAACACTTGGGTTATATCATTCAAGTAACAGAGAACTGTGTTAGGATTCTAAGGAAGAGTACAAAAGGATCGTAATTTTATTTGGGAAAAAATGACTTGTCTATGACATGAAAATAAATTGGAGGACAAGACCAAAACTGAAAGGGAATGTGTGTGTTAAAAAACCCAAGAGAGGGCAGAAACTGGAGTCAGATTGGATCAGTGGGGGAGATACAGAAGAACTGGGTATCTTCGGGGCTGGAGTGAAAGCTAACATACACTTTCTTCTATGTAACTGCTCCCCTACCTGTCAACTCTTTTTTTTAAGTAACATATTTACAAAAAGTAAATCATCTGCTAAATTAAAAAAAAAAAAATGCTGATAGGTAAATGTTTTTTAATTCCAGTTTACACAGTCCCCCTCTCCCATTAGGAAATGCTTGAAGGAAGTAGATTTTGAGATGGAATTTGAAAGATATCAGTGTCTATCTATCAGTGGAAAATAATAAAAATGCATTAAGAAAAATAAATGGAATCTTAATCTAAATGTTAAGGGTGGCAACCAGAATCCTGGGAATAGGAATTGAAAGGACGGTAGTACCAATTACTGACAGAACACAGGAAAAGGAAAGGGGGATATGTGTGTGTGTGGGGAGAGGGACTGAGGGAAAAAGAAAGGTAAAGAGAGAGAGGGACTGACTGACTGCAATGGAAAACATAATAGTCAATACTGTTTTTGTTCTGTGTTGTGTTTTTAGTAAATACAGTTTTGAACAGGCTGTGTTAGAGGTTCCTACGAGACATTTAAGTACCAATATGAACTAAGCAAGGACATGACATTCAAGATGTAGATATCTGATACTCAAGAGAGAAAAGAGGGCTGGAGATAGAAGTTTGGATGTCAGCAACACACACACGGTAACTGAAACCGTGAGAGTAGCTATTGTACAAGGAGATTGAGTAGCTAATACTCAAGGTGTACAATGGAGTAGAACATATCGTTACAAATCACCCACATTTTACAAATTGGTAAGAGAAAATAATGTCCATAGCAGAGACCAAGGAGACATAGCCAAATGAGTTAAAATGAAAATTAGGAGAACAAGGTATTTCAAAAACTAAGGCAATAAAAGTCATTTAAGAAAACATAAGGAGTCAACAATATTCAATGCAGCCAAGTTAAAACTCAAATGTTTACAGCATTTAGCATCAAAGAGATAGTTAACAGCCTTTTAAAAAACAATTTCAGTTACAGGAGAAAATGGAAGGTGAGGTAGAAGATGTCATCAAATGAAGATGATAGAATATGAAGACAAGAGGGATTTATAATTGCAGGAGTTTTTTGTTTTGCTTCCTGAGAGAGAAAAAGCAAAAGGCTGAACATGTAAGATGGAGAAGGTGTCAATGGGAGAGGTCCCTGATACAGCAGGAAATGGGATTAAAAGCACAGATAAAACACTATCTTTCAAGAGAGGAGAAAAAGACAACGTCCATATGAAATAGCAAACGGCGGGTATGTGTATTATCAACTCACATGAACTAATTTAAGTTCTTTTAGAACAGAAAATAAACTTGGATACATCTGTACAGTATTCACCCTTCATCCATGGGGGTTACATTCCAAGACCCCCAGTGGATGCCCAAAACCAGATAGAGATGAACCCTGTATATGCTATGTTTTTTCTATATATACGTACCTATGGTAAAGTTTAATTTATAAAGACATTAACAATAAAATGATTATAACAATATACTGTAATAAAAATTACATGAATGTGCTCTCTAGCTTCCTTGCTCTCAAAATTCCTTATTGTACTCTACTCACCTTTTCACTTAAAGAAAGCACTTCATGGCTTCTCTCTGGGATATTGAATTGCCAGCATCATGACTCTTATGGCTTGGGGCCATTACTTAGTAAATTAAGGGTTACTTGAACACAGCACTGTTCTATAACAATTGATCTGATAACTAAGACAGCCAGTAAGTGACTAATGAGCAGGCAGCATATAGAGCGTGGATACATTGGACAAAGGGATGGTGCATGTCCCAGGTGCGACAGAGTGGGACAGTGTGACATTTCATCACACTACTCAGAAGGGCCTGCAATTTAAAACTTATAATTTGTTTATTTCTGGAATTTTTCATTTAATATTTTCATTTTTTTTAGAAAAAAAAATTTTTTTAAAGATTTTATTTATTTATTTTCAGAGAGAGGAGAAGGGAGGGAGAAAGAGCAATGTATGGTTGCCTCTCACATGGCTCTCATTGGGGACCTGGCCTGCAACCCAGGCATGTGCCCCAACTGGGAATTGAACCGGGACCCTCTGGTTCCTAGCCCACGCTCAATCCACTGAGCTACACCAGCCGGGTCCTCATTTAATATTTTTAGACTGTAGTTGATTGTGGGCAACTGAAACCATGGAAGGCGAAACCACAGATAAGGGGGACTACTGCACATCAAAAAACAATTTTTATCCTCACCCGAGGTCATGCTCATTGATTTCAGGGAAAGGGGGAGGGAGGGAGAGAGAAAGGAGAGAAACATTGATGTGAGAGAGAAAAATATTAATTGGCTGCCTCTTCTATGTGCCCCAACTGGGAACCAAACCTGCAACCTAGGCACATGCCCTGACCAGGAGTCCTACCCACCACCTTTCAGTTTATGGGATGACACTCCAACCAATAGGGCACCGGCCAGGGCTGCACATCCAAGTTTTTAAAATGGTGTTCTTTGTGGGATCGAATAATGATCTGTATTTGTTTTATCGTGTTCGTCCATACTTTCCAAATTTTCTATGATAAGCATGTAACTATTAAAAAAAAATTGTCCCTAGAATTATAAAGAATAACTCATCATTAAAGCAAAAAATTCGGAAAACAAAGAAATGCAGAAAGGGGAAAAACAATACCTATAATTTACTAAGGTATTGCTTCCTTTGGTTGAGAAAATATATGGCTGCTATATTGCTTAAGTTACATTCTTAGAAAAAGGAAAATTAATAACGGACTCACTCAGACATAAAAGAGGGGATTCCAGTCTCCTTTTAGCTACCTAAGTCTCCGTTTTAAAAGAGCATTAATAAATCTCCACTTACAAAAGTAAAATTCAGATATTTGGGATTATTAATTTAGAGGTATATTTTCAATAGTGCCTTCCTCCCTGGCCATAACTATTATTACTACTTAAGTATTAGTATAATTATAAAAAACAGCCATTAATAACATTCATGGCCACAATTTAAAAGAAGGAGAGTAAAAAATGGAGGCTTACAATTGTGGTAAATTTGGTCTAACAAAGGGATCATTTTCTGCTCCATTGACTGCTTTGTTTTTCCTTTGTTTTGGTTCAGAATTGGTAGAAGGTGCCTGAGAATTATTAGCTGTGGGAGGTTTGCGTTTGGCTAGAAGTTTCCTTTGCCTTTCAATATCTTCCCTTTGCTGATTCACCCATTCTTGTTGCCTGTATGAAAATAAATGTAAAAAACCATATTAACTTTCCATTACTTTTCACAGTTAAAACCTGAAAATCAAAAGTCATATGATATAAATTTGTACCTTTTTGGTCCCTCTCTAGTGAACCAACTCATATTCACAGTCCAGGTCTTCTCCGAAACATTCATTTCCGAATGAGGTATCCCTTACACCCCTAGACTAGGGAAAGATGTGTTGCCGTGTCCATTCTCAAGGAATGTTGTTGCTCCTCACCTCCCTTCTAACAAATATCATTCCTGTAGATACCGATCAGAATGGTCTGGTTGGGCTACATCACTCCATGAGAACAGACACAACATTTATTTTATATCCTATTGTATTCCTAGTGTGCAACACGGGGATTGGTACATACTAGGTAGTCAAAAAATACAGGTGTTGGCAAAAGAGGGTTTAGAGTTGTGGGAATGGAAAAAGACATGCAGATTATGACTATTAGAATAGCTTTATTCACTCTGTGTTTCACATACTCACAACTGAAAACCTCCTTTTGCCCACCCCCGTATTTATTGAATGAAATAAATGTGCTATTAAAAAGGAACTTACAAAGTTAAGTATGAGGTAGAATTTCTATTTCAGATTTGTATTTCTAGTTTATATTTAAGGTTATATTACGTAACCTTCTCTTTTATTCATTACCTGGGCAACTGTGGGTCTGAGTTCAGTAGCAGAGGTTCTTGCTCATAAACACTCAAAAACTACGGTTTCTATCTGTAATGTAAATCCTACTTTCCATTTTACTGTCAATATTGTAGCTCAAGCCTAATCACCTTTCATTTGGACACCTTTTCATCTGAACTCACCAATTTATCCTCTTTCCAGTATCACTCCAACATTACCATCAGAATTATCTAAAACTCAAGTGTGACCACACACACTGTACAATCTTTAAAATTTCCCCATTATTCACAGAATTAAAACCCAGTCTCCCAGTAGAATATTAATTTAAAAAAAATACTAAAAAGGAAAAAAAAAACCCCTAAACCCCCAGGATCACAAGACACTGTCTTTCATTACAGCATACCTAAGGCCCAGCACAGCTGTGTTGTACAAAAGCTGAATAAATCAACTGAGATACAGAGAAAGCCATTCTGTGATGAGTCATGGGCACTAGTGTTTGACAAAGCAATTTTTATGTGATAAATAATGCTTTGTGAAATAATGCTTTGTCTCCATGTTCCATTTAACCGGACTGACTCTGGAAAAGTTGACGAAGATGCTGACACTACTCTTGCTTTTCCCATTTCAAAAAACCTTTTCCAGCAAAAAAAGAGCAGCATATATCCTGGCTCCTTCGCACATAAACAGTTAACTTATCCTTCTCACCATCTAAACTCAAGACAATATAGTAACAATGATTTTTGTTTTAAGGAACACTAAAGCTACATGGTCAGTTCAACTGATTTATGAATTATTGTACCTGAGGCCGAAGGAGAAAGGTATTGTCTTTTTTTGTAGGACTAGAGACCAGGCAAGTAATGAATATTAACACTTAATATTGGAGAATGAAAAGGAAAAAAAAATTAAGTAGAAAAGATCTATATAGATATAAATATAAATCTTCAAATAAAAATTAAATTTTCAGTAACTTTACTCCTAATATCATCTATAAAACTAAAAGGTCAATTTGTATTTTGGAAAGTCATATTTAGAATAATACATCATACCACACAGATGAATGCTAACTAGTCAAAAAGTCTGCTAAAGCTAAAATTATATCTTTTTTTTTGTTTTATGTTCCTTTCAAATGTACTAAATTCTGTGATCTCAAAGAGTAAGTAGGAATAGATGTAGAACACAATCCCAAATCTAGAATCGTTGAATGTAATGAAAACCCAAAGGAAAATTAAATGTTTTAAAATGTAAGAATGACTAACTTCACAAGATTCTGAAATGCAAAACCATCTGTCCATTGTTCAGTAAATGAAGCACCATGTCTAACTGTTGTGAAGTGTCCAAGGCGTAATCTGTCTTGCATACTCTTCTCACGGCTTGCCAGTTTTTCTTGGGTACTCTGAAAAAAGGAGGAAAATTCATCACTCAATTATATTCCTTTAAATTTTAAAAGTGTACAAGGCAAAATGGACTATTTAAAAAAAAAGGGAAATTTTATTGAACTTCAACTTACCTTTTCAATAAGCAGTTTCTTGCTCATTGATATGCACTTATTTAATCGTTCTTTGTATTTTTCAAGTAATTTTTGTTGTTCATCTATTTGCCGTCTGAGATCACAGTTAGCCTACAACATAAGTAGAAAATGGAAAAGAGCTAAAATATATATATGAAACACTCAGGAACAGTTTTAATGTACTGAATAAATTATATAAAGAAAAAAGATTAAGTATTTATTTGAGCATGACACTAAAATTTAAAAAAAAAACAAAAACAAAACATCTGTTTACCATGGGGTACTGTCAATGCTGCTTACTTATGTGGTGGAAAATACATGGAATGTGTATCCATACTCAATGGGTTCCAATCCACTCTAAGTTACTTGAATCTTAGTTCAGTTGACTTACTTTTAAAATGGGAGCAATGCTATTTACCTACACTTAGTTAAAAATAACCAAAATGTATGTAAGGTGTCTAACATTTAAAAATGAATATGATTCATTTCCATCTTTTGTAATTAATAAAAAATTTCTCTCCACTCAATTTGTGGATGACACTGTTGATACTTATCCAATAGACATCCCCAACATCTTTCTTGGCAAAAACATACCAATTTTGTTGACTCTGTAGGCAGCCAATGGCTCAGTGAAGGAGCCTCCCTCTAAACTCAGGAGATGAGCCTGATTAGTCTGGTATAACGGCAAGACAAGAACTTGAGGAGCTTGTTGGAACATAGATTGCTGGGACCCATCTCCAGTGTTTCTGAATGTGCAGAACTGAGGTAGGGTCTGAACATCTATTTCTAGTAAGTTTCCCAGTAATGCTAATGCTTCTGAATCGGGGAATCATACTTTGAAAACCACAGGTCTAGGCCAATCATGGTGAAAGCCAAAAGACACTGGTATAATAAATAAAAAATGATGGGAGATAATGGCTATCAACCTAAAATTATATACCTAATAAAACTGTTTTTCAAGAAAAAGCGTAAAATAAAGATACTTTCTGAGAAACATAAATGGAATTTGTCACCTCATCATTGCATCAGGAGCAATTCAAACAAAACTCCAACAAATTGTGTACGTGTGTGTGTAACTTAAAAAACGGATTCTAACGTTCCTCTTAGGCTGCAAAGGGCCAAATACAGCCAAAAAGAGGAGGATATTTGTCAAGATTTAATAGAAAGCTACAGGAATTATGATGGTCCAAATGTATTTTCTCTTTCCTTAATAATGAAAAACCAGTATTTTATTCTGTATTGATATGTGCCTAGATAAAAACACATTTTTCATCTTCCCTTGCAGCTAAGGAATGGAATATTCAAGAAAGCTGCAAACATAATTGTTGCCTCTTTTTGTTATTCCCTGCTTCTTTGTTTTCTGCTCGGAAACACAGATATCATAACTGTGACTCTAATAAATATTTTGTACCTTCATATGATCCTCAAGATAGAAACCATACACTAGGGATGAAAGAGAGGAAAAACGAAAGGACTCAAAATCCCATGTATGTCACTGTGAAGCCATCACACCCAGGCTGCCCACTTCTGTTCTCTCAAAAAGTAACACTGTATCTCATTTAAAGTATTATTGTTTCATGTTCTGTCACTAATAGCCAAAGACAACGAAAAAGATACAGTGAAACCAGCATAGGAATACACCAATAGAATACAGAACATAGCAAAGAACACAGATATAGACCCACTTGTTTATGAAAACTAGACTCCTATGACAGAGCTGGCAGTAAAGAGTGGACTTTTAATTAAATGGGCTGGACAACTGGTTATCTATATAGAAAGAAATTAAAATGAAATCCTACTTCTTCACACCATACCCCAAAACCGATTCCAGTGAAATTAACAATTCATATTGAAAAACCAGACAATAAAACTTTTAAAAGAAAATATAGAACATCTTTATAATCTACAGGAAAAATTCTTTTGGTAGACCTTTTCTAATAATTTGGTACAAATAAAACTATTAAAAACATATATTTAGTCACATAAAAATTCTGAATGCCTCTAATCAAAATATAGCATAAAAAAATGAAAAGACAACTGAAACAATTGGAGAAAATTAACATACAGGGTGGGGCAAAAGTGGGATTACAGTTGTAAGTACACAAAAGCTTATTCTTGTATTAATTATTGTGTTATTTTCCATATGAACTGCAAACCTACTTTTGCCCCACCCTGTATAATGACAGAAAAAAAAATGACATCAATAAAAACAGCAACCCAGTAAGAAAATAAGCAAAAAACATGATTAGTTATTTCCCAGAAGTAACAAACGTGGTTAATAAGTATTTTAAAAGATGTTCAAAAAATAAATAGGGAATGCATAACTAAAGACGCTTTGTTACAGCCATCAATTTAGCCAAAAATTTTCTGAAATGTTAAATCTGATTAAAACAAGACTTGGCAAGGATAATGAGCAACAAAATTATTTCTTGCCCACCACTGGTGGGATCCATCCACTTTGGGAAAAATTTGGCATTATACAGCAAAGCTGTAGATGTGCATGCCCAGTACTTCTAAGCATATACCATAGAGAAATCCGTATTTGTCCTAGAAGACATATACAAGCATGTTTTGAGCAGTTCATATTAGCAAAAAGTAGAAACTAAATGTCCACCAAAGAAAAGATAAATCATGGGATATTCATATAATGCCTCACTATACAGCAGTAAAATGAATAAAGTACATGACAATCATATATATAATGTTTAGTGAAAACAAGCAGGGTAAAAGGGTACATACAGTGTAATTCTGCTCATGTAAAGTTCAAAAACAGACTGAAATGTTAAGACTGTATAGATATAAGTAATAAAACTATAAAGAAATGAAAAGCACAACACATACAAAACTTAGAATACTGGTTAACGGTAAAGGATGTGAGGCAGTGAATGTGATGGACTCGGGAAAGGCACAATGGATGTTTCAAAGGTACTGGTCATTATGGCAGAACCATGGATGTAGGTGGGTTTTATTGAGTCTCTATACCAATGGTTCTCAATGCTGGCTTAAACTGGAATCATCTGGAGACACTTTTAAAACTACCAATATAAAACCTCCATGCCAATTTAATCAGAGCCCCCAGGGTAGCGTTTTGGCATCAGTACTTTCATCCAGGGCCTCCTACCCTCCTTTCCCTCATCCAGTGGTTCTAATGAGCAGTACGGAGCAAGAACCACTGCTTTACACTTTCCTCATATTGTAAGTACACTTTTTGATGGTCTTTTTATAAAGTTTCCATTAAAAATCTCACAGGATTGCAGTAATTATTTCATCTTGTAAAACAGCAAATGTCATTAGGTTTGTAACAAAATCAATTAACTTCAAAACTAACATGAAATGGATTATCTCTGCCTTATGATAGTTATTCAAATAAAAATAATTTTTATTAACATCCCTCTATTTCTCCAACTGTTCTCAATTCACATTTTAAAGAGCTAACAAAATAATTTTCACTTTAAAGTTGAAATTTTCATCAGGTACTTATACAACCAGAAAAAGATGTTTTTTTCCAGCTATAGAATTTTTTACAATGCTAAGTCTTTCCTCAACAGTTTTACTATTACCAAATAGTCTTTTTTTCTTTTTTTTTTTTTTTAACTTCCATGACTTACTACTTACCCTGAGCAAGTCATCTATACGACCTTCCTTCTTTTCCAGGTCCTGGTTTTTATTACTTTCTAATGCTGCTATTTTCAGCATTGTGAGATCAGTCTAAATGAAAGAAAGCTATTTTATTATCTCCTTTATATATACCATTGCATGTAACCATAAACTTGATTTTACTCTAATTCTAAAAAGCAAAGAAAATATTTGATTTTGTGTGTGTAAAGGCTATCCCAAAAGCCTTAAAGCAGTTTTAAATTTTAATCAGAAGTGTAAGTGCTACAAACTTAGAGAAACATTTAAAGAGTATTTAAAATTTTACAATATCAATATAGTCATCATTAAAATTCAATCTAACTACTGCTTTATGCCATAAACTCTGATTTTTGAACATGACAAAAACTTTCATGAGCTGTTCACTTACTGAAAGCAAATGTACTTATAATCCTAGCCTAAAGAGAATCCAAAAAAAGTAGTTTTGATGCACATGCAACAGCTTAGACATGACCTAGCAATAAAAGTCTCATGGCAATAAATCAGGCAGCTGAGGTAGCCAGGCAAAAAAGATCAACTCTCCCGGTGCCCAGTCTGAGACAGTGTCATCCAAAAACTCACATGTAAAAAGTTGAAATGAAAAAGTACTAAAAATTAATAAAACTAAATAAGTGAAAAAAATATTGGATTAATTCAATTTTCAAGTATTTTTATTAAGTGTGTAGCATATACAAATATACATAAGACACCCCAAAAGAATGGCCTTGATGTCCACTTATAATAAATAGAAGAGCTTCATGAAGACACTGATTATATGTACTTGGATGTTAAGTTCAAAAAGAATCAGTAAACAGAACTGACATTATTATGGTTGTTTTGTTCATTTAATTTACTTAAAACATGTATGTATTTAACCAATGTGTAATAAAGGACAAGATGATGGTAAACTGGGTATTTCAATTTTTTACTCATGACAAACTGTTCTTTTATTTAGTGATAAGCTTACTTGATGGATGGTTTTACTTTATGACTATGTCCAAAACAAAGAGAAGACATAAGAGTTGTTTGTACAAAGCTTGTTACTCATTTCTTAGAAATCATACCAATAAATTTCAATAAATATTTACCTGAGTAATTTTAAAACATAACTGCTTTGGTTGTACAACAGGGTGGTCCCCAAAAGCTAACGTAGTAGGAGAAGGGCTATTAGGTCGAACCTTTAAAAAAAATTTATATTTTTACATTAGCAAGAAAAAAAACAGGCTTCTGTTGAGAAACAACTATTTAATACTTCTTACGTTTCCATCAAGATAATAAACTTCATTAAAACATAATGACTTTAAAACTTATAACCGCCACTTATTCAATTTGCATTTATTGAGTACATCCTTCACATAAGGCCCAGTGAAAGATAATCATTTATTCCCTGCCCTCATGGTTACATTCTAGTGCCATAAGAGAAATTTTAATGTTTTCAATCAGTTAAATAAAACAAGGCCAATACATTATGTTAAAACAAAAATGTTAAAGTAAAACTGATAAGATCTTAATGCCAAACTCTTAGTACTGGAGATAATAATGCATGCCCATATGTCATATAATATCAATTTACCGATGAGTTTTATGGTTTATCTATTACTAGTTTTAAAACACAGTCATTGAAAACAGGAGATTACATCACTGTACCAATGTTACCACTACAACTCTTATAGTTATGGTTGAACATTACACTTTACTTTGACGTGTCCCAAGGTACAAAATGATTAAGAAAAAATGAAATATATGTCTATAGACAAGGACCAATAGGGTACACTGGGAGTATAACCAGGGTACTTAAATAAATAAGAGATCCTCTGATTTTCAAAAATCTTTAATTTGTCTTTAAATTACTAAAAGCCAATACTGTTTTTCTGGTTAACCACTTTCACATAATGAAAGTAGAGAAAAATGAAATCCAATATGTAAAACAATGCAGATAAATGAACTAGGTCGTAAAATGTTAGAAACAAACCAAAAAAGTTACAAGATAATTTTCAGGTCCAAGATCCTCATCCTATACTGAACTAAATAATCCAAGGCTGATGGTTGCCTATCCTTTTCTTAAGGATACCCAGAAAGGAATTATGCTATCATTTTAGTGGTTGAGAAATTTAATTCATAAGAAAGTTAAAATGTAAAACTAAGTAACTGAACATGGATCACCATGAGTCTTCATATCAATCCCCGCAGGCTCAACCGCATTCTTTCACAGAAACGTTTCTCCTTGGATATAATTCATTCAGGAAAACTTTAATTGAGGAATCTCACTTTTGGGAACAAAGTTCTAATAACATTAGATCACTGAAAAGGACTCAACTACGCAGGATGATTCTTGAAAAGATAAACAATATATACAGAAGTTCTCAGTACAGACAACAAATTGTAAAAGCTCTAGAGTATCCAGAACTCCCTAGACAAACGACTATGCAAGCAGAAACTTACAGATGATGAAGGAGTGGAATGTGAGTGTGAATTCTGAGGAGAGCGAATCGCAGGAGGTATGCCTCTTACTGGACTGGAGCCATTCCCACCTTGGTACTGAGGGAAAAAAAGAAACACCACCATTAAAACAGGTTTAGATAAATGTTATTTTAGTCATAGCATTAAGAATTAATTTGAATATACCTTATTTTAAATTAAATCCAGTAGTCCTTTAAATAGGTCAAGAAAAAGCAAAAATAATGTAAGCCACAACTAAGTCCTAAAAGACTCTAGAGATAATACTGATTGATCATAAGGACACAACAAGATTATATTTTATACAGGCCCTAATTTCTTGAACTTCTAACTATATATAACTTGTTATTGTGGCAGATTCAAAGACAAATAAATTCCCCCCACAAACAATGACCATATCTTATATTTCCTTCAAATTTTAGCACAAAACTAAAGTCTGAAACTCAACAGTAACTGAAGAATGACAGTGACAGCACTGACACAATGACACTGTAACATTATGCTTGTTGAGCCAGCAGAAACCCTAATCCTCCGAAACTTTAACACATGTACATGTAGATGTTAGTAAACATAATCAACCACCTTAAAACAGAAGCATCATTCTCAAGATCTGTTATAGATCTAAATGTTCGTAGCACTATATAAAAGTCTACAGACTTGAGTTCCTTCCCTTTAACAGTATAAAATCTAATAAAAATCAATCTTTTCTTACATGCATGACATGTGTTACAGTGCATGATTTAGCTACGTAGGGAGGGAAGCCACTTAAACTTTTTCATTTCTCATGTTTCTGCATCATGAATGGGAGGAGAAAATTCACTGTTACTGGCTTCCTCTCAGGGTATTCGGCATGTGCAGCAGAGATGGGGACTTCCTAGTGTGATCATTAAACAACTTTCTGTAACCTAGGGGCTTTGTGTAATTTTTTCTTTTCTTTTTAAAAAAAATCTATAGTGCCCAGCGTAATGCCCAGAACATAGTAGGCATTCAAGAGTCTTCAGATTTTATTTGAATTGATGCTACATTTGGCAAAGATTCTTAACGATGTTAACATTGAAGGAATAACCTCCACTAAAGAGTATTAGGTATGTCATCATCACCAACAATTTTACCTTAGATTCTGTAAACCCAAAAAACAATGGAGGGTAGAAAAAAATGTTTTTTAAATGTATCCCTTCCTCCAATCAGCAAATTCTCTTCTCATTTTCTCTTTCTATATATATATTTTTTCAACTGAGTAGATGATGTTTGTTGTTTTAATAATAATGTTTTATAATGTGTCACTGGTAGCTAGGGCATTTCTGTGTAGAAGCAAGGAAACATTCCAGGATTGGGTTACAATCTAAATTTACCACTGTTTATTATTTTCAGGAACCCTTAGATTAACATGATTTAATCTCCATCCTCTGGGCTCAAATGCTGCTGTGGTATAGAAAAGCCTGTATCGACAGGAGAAACAATTCTGAACAAGTGGCTGTTATACTTTACATTCTACTCTTTGCTTTTCCATTTAGAATTTGTCTTTCTGTTGGCTACTTTATATTTGTGGCCCTCAGTTTCCTCATCTGTAAATACCTAATTTGCTTATGAACCAAGATGTTATAAGCAAACATGTGATAAAGTACTTTGAAAATTATTACGTACTATACCAATGCAGAAGTAAATGTTCCTAGGAAGACAGGACATTACACAGACTGAACCTATGCTCTTAATCAAACAGACAATCAAAAGTTGACCTTGTGCTTCAAAGAAACTATCTCAGCCCACAGCAGAGTTGTAGTAAGAACTGGAGATGTTCCTTAATGAACTTACTTCAAAATAGTCGCTAATTTTGTGGCCACGTCCCCCAATACTTTTTCCTAAAATATAAAAGTAAAAAGTTTTATAGATTTAAAGTCAGTCATTAATATTGCTTAATGTCTCCTAATTTCATTAAAGCAAATCAATGAATTAAAAAAAAAATCTAAGACAAACTGATTCATACCTGTAAATAATAAAGCTTTTGTTAACACAAACCATAACTAACAATAACATGCTGTAATATGAATGCTCTTTTAAAAAATGTTTTCATTCTCTTATTATAAAGTACTTCCAAATTTACAGGCTGTTTTTTAAAAAACTAGATTTTAAATATTTTACTTACATGACCATATACTGATAAAATGATCACAGTTCTTTAATCAAAAGTTTTGCTCTAAAATGGACTCAGTTTTATAAAAATTGAATTAGGAAGTTGAAAAGAAGTATGCTGTTTTGAGATGTTTTCTTGGATGGGATTAATCCACTTTTCATTGGAACTATGCAGAATACATGATTTTTTCAAGTTACAAAAGAAAAAATTACGATACCATGAAATCAAAAGTTTTAAATAATAAAAACATACGGATTTATCAATTCAATTCTGACTTATATTTATTTATTCATCTAATTATTCAAGAAATATATCTTGAGTGGTAACTATGTGCCAGGCATTACTCTGGTGAACAAACAATACATTTAAAAGCTCAACAACCTCAAGTCAGCTTTGGCTCAAGCAGTTATTTCATCATGGCAGACACTAAAAAAAGCTCAACAACCTTAAATTCATTACTTGGAACAAGGCAGGGGAATTTTTTTTTAAACTAAGTAACAACTCAGGGCTACAAATGCTACCTAGAAATTTTGAACAATCATTTTGTATAGGTTTATTTAAAGGTCAGAAAAGACAAAAAATTGTATGCCAGAGGAATTTCCCATCTGCCTGTAACAACCTTCCTGCAGATTCTGAAGAAGTGCTATGTAATGAACACAGACATTGGGGTTACCCACCCAGAAGCTGTCTGCCTAACGGAACCCAAATTTTGTTAGCATTCCCTTCCCTACATAGCACATGTAACTTTAGGGAAAGCTGACTCCCATCCAGCCTCAATTCCTAGTTCCCCTTCTGAGAGGAAATCTATAATTGTTCAGTGATCATCCCTTTTCCATGATGCCTGTATTCAAGGGGAACTTTAACCCATTTTCAATTTCAGAGATGCGCCTGGTTTTTTAAAAATCCTTATCTGAGGATGTTTATTGATTTTAGAGAAGAGACAGGAAAGAGAAAGACAGAGAGACAGACAAAAACAGCGATGTGAGAGAAACATCAATCGCCTCCTGTACATGCCCCCATCTGGGGGATCTAAACTACAACCCAGGTATGTGCCCTGACCAGGGATTGAACCTGCAACCTTTTGGTGTATGGAACGACGCTCCAACCAACTAAGCCAACCAGCCAGGGCAAGATGGGCCTAATTTTTTTTAAGGGCAATAATACCTCTGTTGACCATAAGTGGTTTTGAAATGGACATACGACCCAACTCTGGATGACAGGAGAGGTTTGAAGGTTACTTCAAAGAAAGAGGAAAAAAAACCCACAGAAAGCCAGCCCTTTTCTTAATTCCTTGCTCTATCTTGTGGTACCTCTATGCTGCAAACGTTTGTATGCTTGATACTGTCCCAGAGGCCCTTTAATCTAGCCCTTTTCTTAAAGCAAATATGAGCCCTGGCCAGGTGGCTCAGTTGGTTGGAACATTGTCCTGTACACCAAAAGGTTGTAGTTCAATCACAAGCCAAGTGGTGCATAGGAGGCAACCAATCAATCTCTCTCTCTAAATGAATAAACACACCCTCAGGTGAGTATAAAAAAAAAAAAAAAAGGCCAAATATGAGTGAGAAAACTTGTATCAGTAAATCCAATTAAAACTGACAACCAGTCTAAAACCATAAGAAAATCAGACAATTCTGCATATGGCAGACCACAAAGAATCACATATCATATGAGGGTTCTTAAAGACATAGGTTGGATTCATCAACTCAGAAGCCCCACCCTATTTTGGACCTGCTTTAAATTGTGTTTTTAAATCTGAAATTGAAACAGAGATAATTCATATATCTTTACACTAAATAAAGCTCCAAGTCCATTAACCAAAACTTCACTCTGGCTAGTGTGGCTCAGTGGATTGAATGCCGGCCTGCGAACCAAAGGGTCACTGGTTCGATTCCCAGTCAGGGTACACACCTGGGTTGCAGGCCAGGTTCCAGTAGGGGTGCATGAGATACAACCACACATTTATGTTTCTTTCCCTCTCTTTCTCCCTCTCTTCCTCTCTAAAAAATAAAATAAAATAAATGAAACTCAGAGGAACTACACTAAAACCAAAAAGTAGCTCAGGACAAAGTGAGATACAATGTAGCACACAACCAGAGAAGGTGCTAGAATGACTTCATTCCTTCTTTCTGCAAAGACTTTGCAAATGCTACAAAGACATTCCTTGATGCCAGTGCCACATGTAAAAATACCAGTAAGTCACAGGTTCATGGCCCCAAATCATGTAATATATGTATAAAATCATTATATATCTTTTAAGAGCCTAGTTTACTATATTTAATTTTGAATGGCCAAATTAAATGACAATAATATTTTGTTGTCCATTGTAAGAAATTTTGAAGTCTAAGGAAAATAATTTTCTTAGCTCACATTACAAAAGGTAGATATGCAAAAAATCATAAAGGACAGATATGAAAAGAAATGCCTTAATAAAAGTTACTCAATTATTTAGTCTTTTCCTTTGTAAATAAAAGAGATGAGTAATTTGGGGTACCTGTTTTACAATGAGATCTAAAATTCTTAGTCAATATCCTGATTCATATAAAAAAGAGAAAAATGAAAGGTATAAAGTAATGCTTGCCAGGTTTGGACATGACACTTGTCTTATTAATTCTAATCTAAAAAAATGAGGGAAATGTCGAAAAACCTAAACAGTAACCACACACTGTGGTACAAAAAGATTCCAATTTCATATTATTATTTCTTATGCAAAGTACATTCCCAAACTATTACTAAATGTAAGAATTACATAATAGCTTTAAAAATCATGAAAACTTATTTTATATTTAAACTATTAACTGGTGAAAAAACACAGTAATTATAAATACCTGCTTGGTCTGAAGGAAGATTCTGCTTCACTTACCCTGACTACTTTCATTCTGGTTTTCTGCTTTCCTCTTTCTTCCTCTGGATGATTCTGATTGTTTCTTCTCTGGTGTCTACAGAAAGCAAAGTTAACAGCATTTTAAACCATAGTTTCATTATACAAAATTATTATAGTCAGTATAAAAATCATTTTTATTTTCAAAGTAGAATACAGGACGGGGGAAAAGTAGGTTTACAGTTGTTCATATGGGAAACAATGCAATAATTAATAAATAATACAAGAACAAACGTTCAAATACTCACATCTGAAAATCTACTTGTTTCCCACCCTGCACTGTTTGGCTCAATAGCGCTCGCAGAATGTAAATGTGTACTTACATACAATTTACTTAAAACCCCAAATTTCCCACTCTGTAAATTTTTAAAGTTTGAAGTATAAAAGACCTTGTATACATTACTTGAAATTTACAATTACAAAATCTGACTTGAGGTAAATGAAAAATATGAGAGTAATTAGCCTTTAAAAGATGCCCTTTTGAATTCTTAACTGGATAGGGCTAAATAATAACAACAAAACCTTATGTTTTTCCTACTTGTTTTTTATTATTCACACATAGTCTATGAAAGTAAACTTGGATAAAGAAAACTAAAGCAGAGCACAAACCCTGATATATACAATCCTTACTACTAACAGGACCATTCACCTAAATGCCTAACCATTATTATCCAATTAACAGCTTGTAGTAGATTCAGAGATTACTGCCTAGAACAAAGGTCAGCAAGCTCCAGTCCACCGGCAAACTCTGCCTGGGTCCCTGTTTTGTAGAGTCCAAAATCTAAGCATTACTTTTACATTCTTAAATGATTAAAAAATTTAAAAATCAAAACAATATTTTATGATAGGAAAGTTGTAAAGAAATTTAAATTTCACTGTCCATAAGTAAAGTTTTGTTGGAACACAGCCACACTCATTCATTTACGTATTTCCTACGGTTGCTTTCACATTACAGCATCCGAGTTAGACAGTGCCAACAAAGGCTATAAGGCCCGTGAAGCCTAAAATAGCTGGCCCTTTACAGAAAAAGTTAGCAGACCCCTGACCTACGTGATGGCTTGTTTTCAAATTACAGATCTGTTCTTCTAACAGACAGCAAACATTTGCATCAGGCTAGAACAACAAGGAGTTTCTGTGGAGGCTGACGGACTGTTGTTGTGCTTTGATACAATTAAACTCCAGAGCACAAGGCCACGGCATGGAGCCCTCAGATTCTAGAGGCTTGGCACGTCTGCCCAGTGCCAGAACGAAGAGTATTTGAAACATCAAGGCAACTTAAGTAAATCTCTAAGGGCGATGTGGTTCCCAAACAAGGAAGGGACTTAATCCATAGTTTGATGTCTCTGAGTAGTTTATGATCAAATAGTATGAATGACAATACATAATCTAACTCATATTGAGCATATATGGTTCCTCTAAATATTTTGGAGGTTTTAAGTCGTCTCATCTCCATTTTGCCAACAAGGTAACAGATTCAGAGGTTGGAGTGGACGTTACTAGTCTCTAAATTCCTTAAAGACAAGAGTTACACCTTCTCCCCACGTCCCACCCACATGCGCAGCACATAATTATTACTTGATAAATGCATGAATATTAAATAACTTACTCAAGGTAACCAGAATTCAAATCTAATTCTGTACATTTCCAAGGCCTAAATGCATTTTTTCCCTCTATGTAACATGCTATATGTCCTACATCAAGAACTGAATGAATCAATGACACAAAAATATTTCAAAATTTTACTAAGTTCCTAAGTGAAAATTCATTATGACAGTAATTTACCTATATGTTTTCACATCAGAAACCAGGGAACTTAAAGAAATCCACAGTAACTACTCAGGATGTAGAATGATGTACCAGCAATTTAAGGTAAATAGTTAACTGGTTTAGTTTCATTGTCAAAATTAAAACATTCAAACTTCAATGCCCCATGTTCTGTTTTCCTCAGGATAAAAATAGCACCAAATCAAAAACTCTAAGTTAACATTTTTATAAAGACCCCTAAAAACATCTATCTTAGAACAAAAGGATTACCAAATAATAATTTATTCATATACTTCCCAACTTAATCTATATAAAAAAAATGTAATTTAAGGTCAAGAAGATAATGGTTTTTCAGAACAGTTTTATACTAATTTTTAAGCGTGGCAGGATCCCATCTGAACTCTACCCTAAATTTTGACTACTTCTGAGTAAACCAAAAAATCCACACAAAATAATACAATTCTGTAAGTTATATTTGAAACATTTTCTATCAAAAAAGCTAAAAAAAAAAAAATATATATATATATATATATATATATATATATATAATGTTCTTAATGGCTACACATTGTTTTCTGAAGCATATTACAAGGAAAACTGAATCACTGACAGACTGAGAGACTACATTTTAAAGGGAAGGGATAATAGAGTGGGTTCACTAGGGTGAACAAAATTTGGTTTATTTACTTCCATGCTTCTAAGAACCATTAAAATGCTACATTTACTATGTATCTCCAAAAGGGGAGTGGGATGGAGGATACAATATATGTACAAATTCTCAAACTTATTTGGGATAACATTCATTAAATATTTCATTAAATATATACTTTAAGATATTTAAGATCTGCCCAGCTGGTGTAGCTCAGTGGATTGAGCACGGGCTGGGAACCAGAGGGTCCCGGTTCGATTCCCAGTTGGGGCACATGCCTGGGTTGCAGGTCAGGTCCCCAATGAGGGCCATGTGAGAGGCAACCATACATTGCTCTTTCTCCCTCCCTTCTCCTCTCTCTGAAAATAAATAAATAAAATCTTTAAAAAAAAAAAAAGATATTTAAGATCTTTCTTTTAAAGACAAACAGTGCTCACTTAGGCAGCACATAGACTAAAATGGGAACAATACATCGAAAATAAGCATGACACAGCTCCTGTACAAGAATGACACGCAAATCTGTGAAGCATTCCATATATTTTAAGTCACGGGAATGCAATGTACAGCATAAGGAATACAGTCAATAGTATTGTAATAACTATGTATAGTGACAGATGGTTACTAGACTTGTAGAGATCACTAAGTTTGATAAATGTCTAATCACTATGTAGTAGTACCCCTGAAACTAATATAATGCTATTATCAACTTAATTTAAAAATAAATAATAAAAGACATAGATTTCTTGGTAAAAACATTTTTCTCCAAGGCAAAATTTCCTCCAATTTTAAATTTTCTGGAATAGAGACGTGGGACAGTCTTTTTTGGGGGAAACGTCATTTTGCCTAAAAACAAAAATGGGCGGGGGGACCCAAATGCATAATGACTACAGTAATGAAAAAAACGCAACTAAGTTTACCTCCTTTAAACCAGAACAGAATTTGAGAAAGAAGAGGAAAAAAAGGATGACAGGCCTAAAATTAAGACTGTAATGTATTACTAATGGGGGCAAGAAGTTGGAAACAGGTAATAAAAAACTAAAAAGTTGAACAAAGTAAAAGAAAGGGAAACCTAGATATACCTAAATTAGCCTATAAAGGAAATGTCTCCCTTACAAAACACAGCATTTTCTGTCCCTTCCCATGAACTTTAATCCTTTTCACCTATGTCTTAGTATGATTACCTGGTGTCAACCCTTAATCTCACTCTCACCTCATAAATTATTTTAGGATTGCTCTGTCAGCCCAATGGACCACAACTTCCTCAAGAGCAAGTACCATGGGCCTCTGAAGAAACAGACTAAGAAATCAAACTGTGGGTCCCTTATTTACAAGACTTGATTTCCTCCTCAATTTTAAATATTCTAACACAGGCAGAGGAGGATTGTGGGTATGAAATGAGAAACATACCACAAACATATCTGGAACAAAGTATGCACTCTATAAATGTCAGTGAGCACTCAAATTCTCGTATTTAAATTGCTATCCTTCTGTTATTATAAATATCCATGTACTTTTACATTTTATTTATTTATTTTTAGAGAGAGGGGAAGGGAGGGAGAAAGAGAGGGAGAGAAATAGCAATGTATGGTTGTCTCTCACATGGCCCTCATTGGGGACCTGGCCTGCAACCCAGGCAATGTGCTCTGACTGGGAATCAAAACGGGACCCTTTGGTTCCCAGCCCGCGCTCAATCCACTGAGCTACACCAGCCAGAGCAAATATCCATGTACTTTTTTTATGTTTTTCAATACTTCAATCATGTGTCACCTATTAAATAATCAGGAGCTTCTACCCTAATAACTCACCACTTAGGCTTGCAAAGTAAGCAAATTTCCTCTCTAAAAGGACTCATGCAACTGTGTTCTAGACTACAAGCCACAGAACCTGTAGTCTAAGGTCCTAAGTATCACATCACTAACCCTCATGCAAATGTGTATTAAATAGTCTTTTGATTTTGAATTTAAATAATCTGTGAACATCTGTATTAAACAAAACAAAAACTCTCAATGAAGCCTACTGCTGCTAATTCTCCTGAGTCACTCATCTGTGAATGAACTTACCTAGGGGCTTTAGAACCTTGGGAATTTAGGATATGCAGAATCTTACAAGTAATTAATCTCTTAAATGGCTCATCACGGAAGAAGAGTTCAGAATACTATCTGTGATTTTTAAACTATACTCCAGAGGTGCCTTAGGGGCAAAGAGGCTGTGCCTCAAATTATTAAAGAGGCCCTGGTCGGTGTGGCTCAGTTGGTTGAAGTGTCATTTGGTAAACCAAAAGGGCCATGGGTTCGACTCCCAGTCAGGGCACATGCCTAGGTTGTAGATCTGGTCCCCAGTTGCGGTGCGTATAAGAAGTATCCTATCGATGTTTCTCTCTATCTCTCTCCCTCTCTTGCCCTCTCTCTAAAATCAATATGCATGTCTTCAGGTGAGGAGTTAAAAAAAAGCCTGTAAGAAAAAAGTCAATGTAAAATAGATGTTCTATTCAAGAATATCAAATGTATAAAATATAGTTTCACCCAACCAGTTGCTATAAAAATTAGGTCAGAATAATGCATTATAAGAACACTGAAAATCCATTGTAAAAATTTCCTTGCTGTTTAGTATCCAATTTAAATTTAGATAAAAACTCTCATGAAATATGTACATCCTAAGTCAAGGAAGATTTTGAGCTGGCATGACCTGAAATTCACAGACTTTGTCTTTGCCTAAGAGACAAAACTTTAATATTATCAAGAACTATTATCTGGAAATGTTTGCTTGAACCTTTGACACCTATAAGAAGATTACTGCTATATTGAAATTAGCAATATATCACCATTTTGGGATCTTATAACTAAATAAGAGCATTTCCTTGCTATTCAATATAAATCCAATTAATGTATCAGTAATTTTCAGTGTGGCCTATTTTCTGTTGTATTCCCTTTATTATTTAATAATATGTAATATCCAAGATGGTAGAGAGCTATTAAGACAAAACTGGGTAGCCACCTAACTAAAAAGTGTGCTGTCTTACAGATAACTTAATGCATGCCAGTTTGTATTTTAAAGCCTTGACGATCTTTACTTCCTTCACAAGTATCCAGCATCCACAACCAAACCAGTATATAAAGGAAATAATACTAAAACAACCTTACTCTCAATTTTAGATAGTTTTTTAACTTTCCTTCCTCACAGTCTGACTTCTTAAAGCTCCTGTCACATGGACGCATTTTAATTTGCATTCACATATATTTAAAAGAAGCATATGTATTAAGTCTTCAATAATGACGAATGCATATTGTTTGCCATTTTCTTATCATTTATGTAGCATAACTATTCCTTGGCATTTTCCCTTCTCTGGCTTTTCTTTTTTATTTGTCAAACAGTATAAGTCATAAAATTAAAATAAAATTGGACTTTCTCCTCTAATCATATAATCTTGTAAGTTGTTTTCAAATCACACAATCAGAATAAAACAGCCACACAGAGCAACTGCTATGAAAGGGAGAAAAAAAACCAAATTTCAAGATAACTTATTGTGGAAATGTTGGCATTTTTAGAGTACTTATAATAGTAAAATTTAGAACAGGGATTTCATAAGTCTTCGCCCCTTATAACACTCATGATGGAGTCACATAGTCATTTCCCTGACCACGATTAGAGGTCCTTACACAAGTATTTCTTCGGGACAGACACTCTTAAGTGTAAATGCTGTGTCACAGAATATGCATGTTTAAAGTTTTAAAGACATTGCCAAATTGTACTTTCAAAGATAATGCCAGCCCCGGCTGGTGTAGCTCAGTGGGCTGAATGCCAGCCTGCCAAATTGTAAGGTCACTGGTTCGATTCTGGTCAGGGGCACATGCCTGAATTGCGGGTCAGGTCCCCTGCTGGGGACATGCAAAAGGGAGCCAAGTGACGATGCTTCTCTCCCTTTCTACCTCCCTTCTCCTCTCTCTAAAAAATTAAAAAGCAAACAAACAAAAAAAGGCAACATCAATCTTACTAACACTAACATTACCTACCAATTTAAGCTCTGTTTACCTGATGTGTTTTCTCTATGGCAATAGTACATTTATTATCAGAAAAAAATGATTTGTTTTATTTTTTAATAGAAAATGTTCTATCATTTATCCATTAGCACTGATTCTCAACACTGACTATACATCAAAATCATTTATAAAACTTTTATTTAAAGTTCATGCTCAAGTCCCCATTCCAAATTCAACCATTTCTGAAAAGACACCAAAGGAATTCTTATTTTTAAAAACCTCCAAAAGTGATGCTGATGTATCATCATGATTAGCAACAGTCACCTACATTTAGAATAATGTCATGTATTTCCTGCATATTCCATTTTAGAGAATCTCTAAAATTCATGTTATTCTTTATATAATCTTCCACTATGAATTAAAGACCAAAATTGTGACATATAGCTGAAACTCATTAGGATTTAAGAAGTCCAACCAGTTGTCATGGTTACTCAGTTATTTTTAGAAAATCTGAATTAATCTTTAAAAAAAAAAAAAAAAAAAAGTAGAATAGCCCTGGCTGGCGTGGCTCAGTGGACTAAGTGCTGGCCTGCGAACCGAAAGGCTGTGGGCCAGACCCTCACTGGGGACACGCAAGAGGCATCTCTCCACATCGATGTTTCTCTCCTCTTCTCTCCCTTTCTTTCCTTCTCTCTAAAAATAAATAAGTAACATCTTAAAAAACAAAACATTGCCTCATCAAAAAAATAAAATAAAAAAATAGTAAAATAATCACTTTGTTCTACTAACATAAAAATACATCTATTTAAAAAATTCTACTGTGATATAAGATATTGAAACTAAATTTCTCAGTAATGTCAACTTATGCCGAATGACCTTAAAATTCAGTCTAAAAGCAGTATTTATCAGATAAAATATTTGTGAAGTGCTCTTGTTAGCCCAGGCATATCTTGGATTGCCAAATTTGATGATCACTATAAATCTGAATATTTCCAAAAAAGAATACCATTTTTTCAAAGGACTAACTAGGGTCACTTATCTTACTCACAAGTTATATACTATTTTAGTTATGCAGAGAGAACATACACATCAGTTGAGTATCAATTTGACAGAGACACTTTGAAATTATCATTTTGACTGTTGACTTATTATCTTTGGGCAAAGTAATTACTCCTTCTGGACTACTGTTTCCATACTTAGAGATGTTAAACTTACATAGTTATAATCTAGCTCCATAGGTAAAGTGTCAAAACTTCATTTTCTCTTCTTCATTAATGGTTCTCCCAGAGGAGATTTGCCCAGACCCCCAGAGGATATTTGGCAATATCTAGAGACATTTTTGGTGGCCACAACTGCGGGCTACAGATATCTAATGTGTTACTGATGCTGCTGAACATCCCACATTGCTGAGGTCAATCCCATACCCACGCCACCCCAAGAATTATCTGGCCCCAAATGTCAATAACTTTCAAGGGTAGAAACCTTGTTTTGATGAATACATAAGAATCATTCGTAGTCAACACAAAAACTACCACATTACAACTAAAGTGATGTTAAAACTCATTCAACAAGTACTTACTGACCATTTAGTATGATTGAGAACTATACCAAGTTCCACTTTAAAGTATGTCTTCATTCTGAAAATGACCTGGCATTTTTCTCTTCTAATCTTGTTTTCATCAATTGGCTTAAACTTTCTTGCTCTAAAAACAACCAACCAGCTACACTAAATGAACTATATGTTTACTTGATAAATAAATGGTTTACTAAATTATCATTTCAAGATTTTATGACTTATAAGAAATTGCAAGGTTATCTAGACAGAGTATATTAGAATTTCCAAGCAGCAAGCCTGGGTACTTATACTTTGAAAGGCTTCTCAGATGATTGTGACAAACACAGTCCTCCACCTTTATAAAAACAGAGCCACAGAGCCAATATTAGACCCACATTTGGTTTCCAGTTCACTTTTCCTTCTGGGAGACTAAGGACATACACAGTCACCAGGACAGACTCACTTCCTTTGCGTGATCCCCCATCATATAACATATTTTAGGGTAAGACACTCTAACTTATAGCTGAATACAGTTCATACACAACAGCATGTCCTTTAATGTATAGTGGTAGAATTAAATAGTTTTCTCTTTTTAAATAAAATAAAAATTTAAAATGTAATTTTAGGATTTTCACACAAACTTTTAAATCCTGTCATTTATAATAATGATTATTAGTTTTAATAAGAGAAACAAATTTATTCCCCAACTGGAATAATGTATTTATTGGCGTTACAAAATGAACAATTTTGCATGCACACAGAGTGCCCTCCCTCAAGACAACAATGACACCGTACCTTGTGTATGGCACTAGTGTTAAATACAATGTCTTAAAACAAATGACATGATAATACTCAGTAAGGTTTATGGTGTGGCTCACCTAACAAAGTAAGAAGTGAGAAACTACTACCAGCAGGAAGATAAGTAAAGGAGAAAACAGTGGAACTCATCAAATATAACAATACAAAGATCATTTACAACATTTTAGACTATAGACTACAACATTTTAGAAAATAATGTAGGTGGCAGAATACAAAGAATATTTCTTAAAAACAACTAGATGTCTAGCAATCTTGAGAAGCTGAAAATATTTAAGAAGAATAAGGTAAAAAACAAGGTAATTCTTTAGGGGGAATAGGCATAAAAACAGTAACTTTCAGTGATACTTAGACTATATATCATTAAATTCATTTTCCAAATTTTCTTCTTTCTTATTGGGTGCTCAGACTAAGACCTTAAAGAAAAGATTTGCCCAGATTATAACAAATACATATATAGACGAGCAACAGTTTGATGAATTAAAAAAATCTAAAACCTAAAACTTAAGGCCAGTATTACTTCTATTTTCAAACAGAATCATAACTTCCAACCAATCCTGGGTACCTAAGTGTTCACTGAGAAACCATTCGAGCTAAATACTATTAAGAGGGAAAAAGGGAAAAAGTAGAGATAGATGTGTATACAAAAACAAGGTTAAAAACAAAATATTCTTATCATTCCCCTAATCTAGCCAATTTACTAAGAACAGAAGAGAACCCATTTAATCAATTTATGCATGTTCATGTGTTAATTTTAAAATACCATCTTTAAAAAAGGAGAATTTACTTCTAAAAACTTATTAAATAATTCTATAAACAATATCACTAGTTCCAGAAATAGAAATAATGCTCTCCTAAAACCAGGTCCAAGTTAGTTTTAGGTCTAATTCCCTAGTTTTCTTAATTTCTACTTCCTCTAAAATATGCAAATAAATCACACAAGATGTGGCCCTTTAAAAAGTCATTTTAACAAAGAACAAAACAAAAGCATTAACACTTCAAATTGTCTTCAATACCACAACTTTAACTCAAATGAGGGGGAAAAATTTAAGTTCCAAGACTACTTCTAAAACTTAATTCAAATGATAAAGCTAATCAGATCTTCTTTCATAAAATGGCCTTCATTAATCATTGTTAGAGGTAAATTGAGACAATCAAGGCATCATATTTATATTATATTCTTTCCTTACAATTATTACATTTCTGAAAGTGGATCTAAGTTTAAATGCCTAGATGGAGCAACTGTCCAGTTTTTATGTATCTATTACTTAAAATATCCTTAATCCTAAATAACTCAAAAATCCCCAAATGTACCTGGATCAAAAGTAAGTAGTAATTCAATGCCAGAGTGCTCAGGAAAGGGTCATGGGGAGTTAAAGAAATGATACTCACCCAGGAGGAAGAGAAAATAGAGACAGAATGTACTTCAAAGTCTTCAATTCTGATTAAAGTTATATGGAAGTATTACCGAAGATAAAGATAAAACTGAGGCAAAGACTGAATCTGGCATGTGTGTCTGCTTTACAAACATTACTACCTGGTACACTGTAAAGCATACGTGCATGCGTAGACTTAAATGTGCTTCTCCAACATTATTAAAGATGATATAATTCAATGATATTCACATGCAGTCACAAATATCCCACCTCAGTAAGAAATAAAGCACAGACCTATATTCTACAAGATCCCAAAAGAGGGGTAGGAAGGAGGAATGGTTATGGAACTAATATTCATTACACATTCCAAATGAGCTATATAAGATACACAATTTATCTTAGCATCTTGGGGTAAGGTTGAGTGGGAATAGCAATTGTACAGAATTTAGAGAAAGTAAAGGTCTTTGTGTTTAGACACGGAAGGGTCCTGCAAGAACTACAGATCAAGGCAGGTTCTAAAACTTGGAAAACGTTTATAACTGAGAAACATGGGCTCCTTCGTTTATCCTCACAAAATCATCCGGACTTTTACCTAGCAGATAAATCACACAGATCAAGTTTCTAACTCCTACAGGCACTCTAAAACATTTTTAAAAAGGATGAGTCACCCCCTCTCTCACTTTCTCTTCCCTGTCCCTCTCATAAAATGGGTATCATTCCCCTCATACCCAAAACCCATTCATAATTCTTTGCTTCAGCTGATAACCTCTATTTTCACTGTGATGTAAGAGAAAGGTTATTAGGTTTGGAAGTCCATCCATCAGGAGAAAGGCCGTCCGTAGTCATTTCTGCCTACAACTCACCCTGCCTATCAGTGGCTGGGTCTCACCATTCACACCACCTCAAGGAAAACATGTTAAGTTCCAGTTCTATTTTCTCCTCTCTTTTCAGCACTTTTCTTGTCCCATCATAGCTCTGCTATGACCCCCTTCCTTAACACAGAGTCAGGCATGTGGAGACTCTCAATGCTGTCTCCTTTCCTTCATAGTCAAGATTCTGCCAAAAGCTGTCAATATTTGCTGTCACTATTTCCTCACTTTCCAGTGCTTCCTTAATCAACCATAACCTGTCATCTTCCTACCATTAATATACTAAAACTAAGCCTAAGCAACAAATTTTTAGTAACATTTTACTGTCATTATCTTATGTCACTTTGAGACACTCAACTCTTCTTCATTTTCTCCTTTTTCTTCCTACTATCTCTCCACCTCCTTTCTCCAGCACACCCATATTGCCTGATAACATTTCCTAGAGTTACACAAACTATCACAAGTTCATCTATAAAGCAGTTTTCAAACTTTTGGGTCTCAGGAGTCTTCTACAAACTCTTAAAATCTGTTGAGGACCCCTGAAAGCTTTTATTTATGTGGCTTATAACCATCGATGTTTACTATTTTAGCATTTAAAACTAAACACCGGAACACACAAGTAGAGAATCCATACATTGTCAGTGATGATATCACATGTCATATAGCCTCTGGAAATTTTCATTGTAAACTCAGGAGAAAATAAAAGTTTTAAAAAGCCAAATATGTCTTAGCATTAATTTTAGAAAGGTAAGTAATGTCTTAGCACTGTTATAAAATTGTTTTAACCTTGTGGACCCCCTGAAAGAGTCTCTGGGTTCCCAGGAACCCTCAGATAACCCAATCATTTCCCACCTATGTAGGAGAAACTCCTAAGTCTTTACAGCCTGACCTCTTTCTTTCCCAAGTTATCATCTAAAGTTATGTACCTTTAAATAATCCTAGGCTCTTCCCTTTTCTTCTTTACTCTCATTCAGTCATCAAACCCTACTGATTCTACTTTTAAAATCTAGCAGAATTTGAGAGCTTGTTAAAGAAATGCAAACCTCTACCCCAGACCTTGGTAATTCACTTGCACATTAAACTCTGAGAAGCATGGGCCTGGTAGTAATAGCATCAATAAGCAAAGTTAGAGAATGTGAAGGAGAAGGATATCCAAAAGGCAAACTTGAGAACACTAAATCAGAACCCCTCTTATTTGAAATTTTTCCTCCTAATGTTAAGTCTTGAAGATCTGGAGTTTTGTAAAGGCATGGTATTCCTAAAGTAAATGATCTTCCCCACTTAGGTTTAACTTCCCTCCAGTCCTATCCTCTACACTGCGCCCTGGGGAGGACTTCTTTATCTCTATTTTGTCTTCCCTCAGCCCCTCCTTCACCCAGGTAAAAGCCCAAATCCCTTTCTATGAAATAAAAGGGCTTTCTTTCAAACTCTGACCCCTGACTATCCTTCACCCTTCACGCATATCCTCCCTATACCAGAAGACTACAAACCAGCTGAATCACCTCTGCAGCATGGTGTCAGGGGCTCTGAAGTCCAGCTGGGGCTGAGAATCACTGCCCTGTATCTTGAACAAAACTATCTGCCATGCTTCCATGCAAAAGCAAAAGCATATCCTAGTCCCTCTGCCTGCCTTCGCATACTTTGCCCTTTTCCTCAGAATGAATCCACAGCCTTTCGCAATAACTATCACTGCTTCTCTGAAGGAAGACCTCCTCTCCCTTGCAGGCAGATGGAATTAGGGTTTCTCGCTCTTTGATCTCATAGCACCTTGTCCTTGCTTACACTTATTTTACCAGCCCACACTGTTTATATATCTGTCCTACTTAACACTGATCTCTTGTGAAGGCAAAGATAATATCCTATTCATATTGACATTCTCTGTGCTTGGTCAGAGGTTAGAAGATAGTAAATAAGTAATAAATGCTTAATGAAAATACAGTGAATTTTTGGAGCCTGTTGAATAGACCTAGACTGATGTAAAATAAAGCAAAACAAATCAACACCTTCCTACCTACTATAGGCAATTTCATTAACAAAAGGAAAAACCTACATTTAGAACTTATTTTTAGAACCTGTATCTACATTTAGAAATAAAGGCAAATCTGTTTATAAAGTAATTTATATATTAACTGAAATGAAAACTTTCAGTTAAAGTAGATTCAATTAGCCTAACAGTAAATATCAGATGTTTTCCAGTTATAATAGTTGAAGGACAATAGAATACTGTAGGGTTCTGGGTATCTGAAGAGTACTGGGCAGGAGTGTACAGAGTAGGGAAAGTTAAAATCTTCATAAATACTAAGAGGGACTCAACAGACAACGCTAACTGATAAAACAAAATAGCAAGTTATGCACATTATTTACATTATAAAATGTGGAAATAAATACCAGGAAAAAAAGCTAAAAAAAAAAAAAAACAAAAAAAACAGAGGAGTGTGGAAAAAATGGGTGGTAGAGAACTACTTTTTAAAAATAAATAAATGAATGAAGCTTTTAGTACTACATGTTCATAAAAGCAAAAATTATTACTTTTTAAAAAGTAATGATTAGGAAATGGATTACCAAAAGAATAAAATGACATCAGAAGACAATGAAATACTACATAAACTCTACTACTTGGTGTACAGGGAAAAAAGAAGTACCTCTGCAATTTATTGTTTACTTCCAACAATTTAATGTCCTATATATATCTGCATCTTGATTTGTATGACATTTCACCGCAAAGGAATTCAATAATTAAGGTGTGCAGTTTAGGAGAAATAAAACCTGGAACTCATTTTCCAGACATGTGGCTTCTTATAATGGACAGACAAAAAAAATCTGATTCTTCAAATCTTAAGAAAAATGTATAATCTGTAGTTATTTTTAAAATATTGTGTGGCAGACGAGGTGGCCGAGTGGTTAAGGCGATGGACTGCTAAAATATTGTGCCACTTGACTTAAACTATTAATTTCTAAAACTTCCAGATACAGAACACAGAACAGCAAAACTCAAAATATTAAGATTTTCCACTGCTGCCCCTATGGGGGCAGGATTTCTATACAAATAAAGCTAAGTACATCCAATGGTGAACCAAACTGTATTTCACTGCAAGTGCCACCATGGTCTTAAAAAATTTTTTTTAATTAAAAATTTAGCCAAAAAATGATTCTTGCAATTCTTTAAAGGGAAGTGTTATTTTCTTATAGAGTGATTCTTTTGAAGGAATCAAATACTACATCTATAAAAACAGAAATATATGTTATAGGTGATCTAATTTTTTACTATGTTTTACTATTTAAAAAAATCAGAAACACCAGATTTGGTGAACAGAAAGAGGAAATATATAAAATTATTTTTTTGTTCTTTGTAACATAAAAGTCTGTGAAAGAGGCAGCATATGAATTTACTAAACAGACCCAAATCTGGAAATATCAAGAAATATTTCAAAGTCCAAGAAATATAAAATGAAAACATTCTTGATATAGTTTTTGAAAAACTGTACTTTGTCTAGATCTAAACCTATAATTTTTAAAATCTTGGTATAAATGTGTTAATTAAAAAAATAAAACTGAACTGTGACAGTCTGGTACTTCAGGGGCTACTAACGCTTACCTCAAGGGAACCTACTGCAGATAAAGTCCCGTCACTTGCACAGTCCTTTCAGCTGCCTGCCAGTTGTCTCTGTGGAAGGGAAAGCCTGATGAGTGAGAGCCCTGTGCCGCACTCCTCTGGAGCGCCGGGTGCCTGCACAGAACTGTCCACCGGAGACTCCTAGGTGCTCTCCACAACGCGGGGCTTACAGAGGTGCCGCCTTTGATATTCCCTTTCCACTGAACACCAGAACTGAATGGCTAGGAGTTACTGACTGCTAACGGCATTCTGGTATTATCAAGGTTATATATCTACACTAACCCAAATTTAAAAAAAAAAAAAAAAAAAAAAAGACTAAAATGGACCAAGTAGAAATAAGTTAACACTGACGGGAAAACATACACACACACAGACACATACACACATACACACTAAAAAGAGAGAGAACTCTATAATTTGAGAACAGACACTATTACAAGCTACAGCCACAAAAAGTAAAGTTGCAGCATCAGTAAGTAAATGCTAAAACTCAGACATTCCTGTCCACACATTTTTAAAAGATGCCACCATGTACATCATGCTCAGTGTGAACTCTACCATGGATCAAAATGACTACTTACAAAATTCAATGTATTTTCTTAGTGGGGTCAGTAAATGAGCAGGAAGGGAGATTTTCCAGATATTTTTACGTAAGAAATGTGAAAATCAACAGCATGAAATTCCACGAGATTTCACAAAGAGAAAAAACCTTTGTATCTGTATCTTAGAAAGTAAACAAACCCTTACTCAGAGCCACACTAAAAAGGATTTAACAAGAAATAGAAAACTGTGAAACAATGTATTTCAAAAACCACCTTCATCTCCTAGAATTATGAATAGCTAGTAACTGTCTTCCATTAAGAACACCTGTACCACAAGTTCAGCTACATAACCAAAAAAACTATATTTTCTTTCTAATGTCAAATACAGTCTTCAGTCTGAATGCTGTGCTTCACAGGCAGAATAAAATGCTCCTACAAAAAAAAAACTTTAAAAAGCATTAACATTTAGCACAAGAGATGATGATGGAAAAAAAACCTATTTAATTTTTTAACAGGGTGATTCCAGCTTTTATTTTAAGAGCACCGTATTTAAAATGAAGGTACTTACCTCTGATTCTTTGTCACTTAAAGATCCCAAGCTTCCAAAACTATGATTAGAGCTTTCATTATTTGTTGAGGCCTGTTAAAGATTTTTAAAAAGGTAAATTAGAAGTAATTAAAAATGAAACATATTACAAAGTAAATTATTTCCATAAATTAAAATAAAGTATGATTCCTTTCAGCAAGGAAGTCAAGTGAATAAAAATAAAGAAATACCAACCTGTTAACATTATAAATATCTTGAAAAGTTTTACCAAGTCAATAAAGTTCTGCTGTATTTTAGGAACAAATTTACTAGTTGGGGTTTTTTTTAAGATTTTTTTTTTTAATTTTTAGAGAGAGGAGAAGGGAGGAAAAAATAGAGGAAGAGAAACATCAATGTGGGAGAGAAACATCAATGTGTAAGAGAAGTATCACTGGTTACCTCTCGCATGCCCCCAGCTGGGCATCTGGCCAGCAACCCAGGCATGTGCCCTGACCGGGAATTGAACCAGTGACCTTCTGGTTCTGGGCCATTTTACTAAACCAAATTCAGAAGTAAAGGAACTGGGCTACTGTTAGGGTAACAAGATCCCTAAAACTACTATCCAATGTATTAAAAACTAATGTTTCCTTTAACTGAAAGTACTACTTGCGCTCCTTAATTCTCTTCACGATTTTATCAAATTCCATCATATCCCATCCACACCCACTGGCCTTTTCTTCATATTAACAAATTGGACCATCTTTTGTTTGTTCTAAATGTTTCAAGAAAAAAAATTTTTTTTATCATGTTGACCATTTTAATTGCTTCACTCAAGAGTTTCTACATTTCCTTTACCATATTTTTTTGAACTGTGACCAACAGAATTGAGTTATTATTCTGCAGGATGTTTGCTGTGTTTCCAAGAGGTTTCTATGATGCTTATTATTTTGTGGCCACATTTGGACCAAAAGTACATTAGATACATGTCTTCCAGGAATGTTTAGACAAGAGGATGAGAGACTATGGCATATATGCCAAAGATGATGCATGAATCAACTTCATGTGCATGCACATCAGCTGATAATGTGTTTCCCTTCAATCTGTAACAGTAGCTGTTAGTCCCACTATTAAAAGGCTGCAAAAGTTGGACTATAATTGCTGTTACACTAATTTACAATCTGATGACTCTGAGCTATTGCATACATATCCAGTACGATGCTGGACACTGTAAAATCTGTTTTCACCATAAATAGCACTCAAACTGATTAAAATTCAAGCACTGTTTAGAGAAAGTTACATAATCTAATTAGAGCAAGGTGGTCAAACTTGAAACAGAGAACACCATATGACAGCAATTAAGAAGTGATAAACTATAAAGATTCAGGGACAATGGAGCAGTGGCAGCGTTTTTGAGCATCTCTAAATCTCCACATAAAAATATAAACTCCAAACCCAGATACAACATTTAGAACAAAACTAGGTGACTAGAGATCTCCCCAACATAGCAGGTGGGAACAGATCACCAAACACAGGATCTGCATGACAGGAAGCAGAAAGAAATAGGGTGTCTGACAGATTTGACAACAGAAACTCCCAAAACAGCAAATGCAAACTGACCAGTAAGTAAATTCGAGTACAGAAGCTATAACTGGCGGAGCTTCTGCCCTTTCCAACAGTGACTAAATGCAAGGGGTCCGTGGTGAAGTCTAAAAAAGCTGGAACAATCTAGCCCCAACAAACTCTTAAAACTAATCCTTCGCTAAGAGTGTCACAATAAAAATAAGTTACTGGGTATGGAAGCAAAATTAAGCACAACAGGTTCAATGAAGATAAAGGAAACAGAGTATCAAAATAAAAGTGGGAAAAGGAGCAAAGCCTAGGAATCTTAAAAAGCAAGTACCATACTTACAAAGAGTGCCCAAAAACAACAGCAGAGGGAGCTCTATAAGAAAAGCCATTCTAAACCCCCAAAAAGTAAGCAACAGAAAATCATGCTGATCATCCCATGAAGTTATTATAAAAAAGAAAGATACAGAATAACATCCTGATAATAAAAGCATACCAGAAACCCATATACACTTCACAAAATAGGTGAAAACTGTAACTTACTATTTCAAAATGTGCTAAAAGACATTACTAAAATGACGGAAGATATGAAAGAACATAAGTCAGATTTCATAAAACTCAGAAATAAGGTGATAGAAATTAGGAAAGCATTAGAAATCGGAAAAAAAAAAAAAAGGTTCAATAATGAAAATTAAGCCTGAATGAACCCAAGAGAAAATACAAATAGATAATGCTTTAAGAGAACTAGGTGAAAAAGCAGGAACACTTTTGAAGTCAAAAGAAATGAAGAGATACAAAGAATGAGAGAAAGCAACAAATATTGAAGCAACAAAGATCCAACATTCAGATAACAGAAGTCTTTAAAGAGCACCGGTGGAAGAAACTGTAATTCAAGAAATCTTCCTTAAAACATTTTTAAAAAATTGAAACTAATGCCTGAAAGAACACATATTGCACCTAAGAATATCAAATTTTTCGAAGGCAACACTTTATGGCAGAAGAAAATAGAGTTACAAATTTAAGATAGTTAAGAAACTATAAAGTGTTTTATAAATTGATTTTTTAACATATACAAGGCGTAAATTAATTTATCAAAATGACAGAAATCAGCCGGGCTGGTGTAGCTCAGTGGATTGAGCATGGGCTGCGAACCAAAGGGTTGCCGGTTTGATTCACAGTCAGGGCACGTGCCTGGGTTGCGGGCCAGGTCCCCAGTGGGGTCCACGAGAGAGGCAACCACACATTGATGTTTCTTTCCCTCTCTGTATCTCTCCCTTCCCCTCTTTCTAAAATAAATAAATAAAATCTTTAAAATAAGAAATGACAGAACTTAGGAAATACTGCTTCCGTGAACCTTCCAAAAGAATCCAGAGAACAAGCTTCAGATAACCAAAGTGAGTTTCAACCTAAGAACTGATATAATCAATAATATCACTTACTGACAAAAGTAAAATGAGAAACATAAGGAAGAAACTATAAAATTTAATGGCTAAATGCATACAAAGTTGTTAATATTGTTAATATAATATTTTAAAAATTGAGGGATGGGATTTTATGGAAAGCAAAAGTGAAAAATGTTTCATAGTTTTCAGAAATCATTTTGGTCACTGTGATAGCACAAGCAGCTTTCTGAGATTACTGTGCGTGTAGAAAGAATAATTAAGAGATATGCTAATCCCATCATCTGCTTTATATCCTTGAGAACTATAATTCTTGGTACAGAAGAAAGAAGATACAAATATAAATAAAAACCTTGTAGTTCTCATTTGAATTGGAAGCAGCAATATAAATTCATGAGATATTTTTTCCTTTTAAAACAAGTATCTTAAAAATACAGACTGTGCCACAAGTAGTAACAGACTACCTCTTATCAGACCAATGTTTCCATAGATAAGTATAAATTCTGGAAAAATATATAAAAAACAACTAGCTGAAAGCACTTGAGTATCCAAAAGTAGGCAGAATCTGGAGAGGAGACAACATTTAGAAAAAGGGAACAGAGCTAGGTGGGTTTTGTGTTTTTTAACAGCTTTTGATGGAGGGGGTCCCTAGTCTGAGCTGCACAGAGCAGCTGAAACTTGGAGTATCACATGCAGTCTTATTGAAAAACCAGTCTGGAGCTACCACAGCAGCTGGAAAGAAGGCATACGTACATATGCTGGAAAATAAAGCACCAAAAAAAGAGTTGCAAATTCTGCATATTACCTCTATCCATTCACTGACCTATGCCAAGAGTGGAACAGACTCTAAGCAGTCCAGATAAGGTTAACACAACTAAACAGAGATATTCATCTCTGTTCATCTGCCATCCTCTGTAGAGAGACAGTTTAGATTTCAGTCCAGCCAAGTTAATTCTTTGTTAATACAAATAATAGCCAAAAAATGAATACTCTCCAGAATAATACTACACCAAATCCCAGAGTCACTATTCTGTATCATTCACAGTGTGCAGGATGTAAACAAAATTTCTAAACTTATGAAGAAACAAGAAAATGTAATTCATACTCGAGAGTAAAGACAATAGAGACCAACCACAAGCTAACTCACATTAGAATTAGCGAAGATCTAAAAGCAGCAACTGTCAATATGTTGAAGATGAAAAATACAGCTGTAATAGATGAACGAACTGCAAATTTCAGCAGAAAAATTAAAATATATAAAAGAGCCAAGCGAAAATTCCCAAACTAAATTAAAAAAAAAAAAAAAAATCACAGCATGGACTTGACATCAGAAGTGAGCAAGTACCGAAGGTCAAAAGATACTAGAAACTAGAGAAAAACATGATTGAAAAATAGTTGTTGGACACTTTGGCATATATTTTAAAGTCACAGAAAGAGAGAAAAAGGAGAAGAAAAAAGTATCTGAATTGTCAGAAAATCCCAAAACTTGGTGGAATGTGTAAATTTACAAATTCAAGCAGCTCACAGATTACTCTAAGTAAAGTACAAAGAAAATCATACCTATTAATCTTCTTAAAGAACTAGTTTTGTTTCATTAATTTTTCTATTACTTTTTTGTTTTCTATTTTAATTATGCTCTAATGTTTATTATTTCCTTCCTCTACTGACTTTGGACTTCCTTTGTTCTTCTTTTCCTAGTTCTTTAAGGTGAAACATTATATGATCTGCTATTTTTCTTGTTTATTGGGATACACCTATAATGATGTAAACTTCTATCTTATTATCGCTTTGATTATATCCCAAAAGTTCCAATATATCATACTGCCATTCTCATCTGTCTCTATATGTATCTGTTCATGTTTTGTAACTTCTTCGACGGAGTCATTGTTAATAGCCTGTTTTTCCAGCTTTCTTTTTGCAGATGATTTCCAATTTCAGAGCATTGTGGTCAAAGAATATTTGTAGTATGATTTCAATCTTCTTAAATTTGTGGAAGCTGGCTTTGTGTCCCTACATATGGTCTACGCTTGCGTAGGTTCCACGTACACTAGAGAAGAATATGTGATCTGATATTCTGTGGATGAAAGGTCTGTAAATGCTGATTATATCCATTTGGTCTAATGAGTTATTTCAGGTCCTACTGATTTTGTTTGGATGATCTATCCATAGCTGTCAGTGGGGTATTTAGGTCCCCTACTATAATTGTGTTTTTGTCAGTTTCTCCTTTTAGTTCTGTTAGTAGTTGCTTTATATATTTTACTGCTGGTAAATGTTCCATCTTCCATTACTCCCATTATTATTATTATAAAATGTCCATCTCTGCCTCATTACCTTTTTTGTCTTGAAATGTACTTGTCGGATATAATAATAATAAATATACTACACTCATTTTTCTCTGGATACCATTTGCTTGGAGTATCACTTTCCACCCTTTCACTTTGAGTGTGTTTGTCCTTGAAGTTGAGACGTGTCTCCTGAAGGCACCCACCATATACTTTGGCTTTGTTTTCTGATCCAAATGCTACTCTGTATCTTTTCTTTTTAAAGATTTTATTTTTATTTATTTTTAGAGAGAGGGGAAGGGAGGGAGACAGAGAGGGAGAGAAACAGCAATGTATGGTTGCCTCTCACATGGCCCTCACGGGGACCTGGCCTGCAACCCAGGCATGTGCCCTGACTGGGAATCGAACTTGAGACCCTTTGGTAACCAGCCCGCGCTCAATCCACTGAGCTACACCAGCCAGAGCACTACTCTGTATCTTTTTATTGGTGACTTCAGTCCACTTACATGTAGAGTGACTGGTTATATGTAAGGATTTCTTATAGCCATTTTACTTCTTTGTTTCCTAGTAACTCTGTGTCTCCACTGTTTGTGTTCCTTTGTGTGTCTGTCATTTTAGTTTGGTGGTATTCTATCACTTTTCCTCTGCGTCCTCTTTTTTTGTTACATTTCTCACAGTCCTAAATTTTCTTGTGTGGTTACCATTACGGCTTACATAAAAGAAGTTTCCATAAGTAGGTAACATCATAGTCAAACTACTAAAAATCAAAGATAAAGGAAAAAATCTTACTACAATGAGATACCACTTCATACCTGTCAGGATGGTTATTATCAAAAAGACAAGAAATAACAAGTATTGACAAGGATGTAGAGAAAAGGAAACCCTGTGCAGTTGGTGGGTTTGTAAATTAGGGCAGCCGCTATGAAAAACAATGCAGAAAAAAATTACAACTAGAACTACCATAAGATCAAGCAAGTCTACTTTTGGGTATTTATCCAAAAACAAAAACAAAAAACCACTAACTTGAAAAGATATATGCACACCTGTACTCATTATTTACAATAACTAAGATATGAAAGAAATATGTGTCCATGAATAAAGAAAATGTGATGTGCTGTGTGAAATAGAATATTATGCACCCATTTAAAGGAAAATCTTGCCATATGTGACAATATGGCTGGACCTTTAGAGCATTATGTTTAGTAAAATATGTGAGACAGAGAAAAAGACAAAAAGACTGCACGATCTCATTCACATGTAGACTCTAACACCAAAAACAAAACTAAGTTCATAGACACAGCGAACAAATTTGCAATCACCAGAGGTGAGAGGTGGGGGATGGGTAAAAGGGGTCAAAAGATAGAAACTTCCAGTTATGGGTATGTAAGGTACAACATGGTGACTACAGTTAATAATGCTGTAATATATATCTGAAAGTTGCGTATAAATCTTAAAAAACAATTTTAACTATGTATGGTGACAGGTCAACTCGCCCTATTATGTTGACCATTTTGCAATATATAAAACTATAGATAGAATCATTATGTTGTACACCTGAAACTAATTATGTGGTATATGTCAATTATACCTCAATAAAAAAGTTAATTGAACATTAAAAAAAGAAAGAATCTTAAAATCAGCCAGAGAAAAACAACATATTACATACATGAAAATAACAACAACAAAAACAGTATGACTGACTGCTGGCTTATAAGTACTGGAGACCAGATTTAATCTCTACAAATGGTGAGCCAGGACAACTCTAAACCAAGGCACATAAGACACAGTTGAGAATAAAAGGTATTAAGTGCAAGGTGACACACTAAATAAAGAGACCTTTAGCTCTTTTTCCGTGCTCAATTCTAGAAAACGAGCAAGCAAACTTATACTCCACAAGCAGAAGACTGCAGAATTTCTCTCTAGGCAAACAGATCATCTCAAGAGACAAGATTTATAGATAGCAAAAAAAAAAAAAAAAAAAAAAAAAAAAAAAAAAAAAAAAAAAAAAAAAAAAAAAAAAAAAAAAAAAAAAAAAAAAAAAAAAAAAAAAAAAAAAAAAAAAAAAAAAAAAAAAAAAAAAAAAAAAAAAAAAAAAAAAAAAAAAAAAAAAAAAAAAAAAAAAAAAAAAAAAA